>CM021110.1:43177779-43301452 GCA_007115665.2 Sequoiadendron giganteum
GCCTCAACCCTCAACCCTCAACCCTTAAACTCTAATCCCTCAACCCCTATACCCTCTTAATCCCTCAACCCTCAACCCTCAACCCTCAACCCTAATCCCTCAATCCTTGTACCCTCTTAATCCCTCAACCCTCAACCCTTAAACCCTCAACTCTCAACCCCTATACCCTCTTAATCCCTCAACCCTCAACCCTCAACCCTTAAACACTAATCCCTCAACCCTCAACGCCTAATCCCTTAACCCCTATACCTTCTTAATCCATCAACCCTCAACCCTCAACCCTCAACCCTTAAACCCTAATCCCTCAACCCCTATACCCTCTTAATTTGTGAACCCTCAACCCTCAACCCTTAAACAATAATCCCTCAACCCCTAAACCCTCTTAATCTATCAACCCTCAACCCCTAAACCCTCTTAATCTGTCAACCCTCAATCCTCAACCCTTAAACCCTAATCCCTCAACCCCTAAACCCTCATAATCCATCAACCCTCAACCCTCAACCCTCAACCCTCAACCATTAAACCCTAATCCCTCAACCCCTATACCCTCTTAATCCTTGAACCCTCAACCCTCAACCCTTAAATCCTAATCCTTGAACCCCTATACCCTCTTAATCCTTGAACCATCAACCCTCAACCCTTAAACCGTAATCCCTCAACCCCTATACCTTCTTAAGAGAGGGAGTGAGTGAGAGAGAGACTTGAGAGAGGGAGAGGAGGTAGGAGGGAAAGACTTGAGATTGTAGGGTTTTCCATTTAAGTATAGGGTTGAGGGTATAAGGTATAGGGTAGAAGGTTTAAATGGAAAACCCTATAATCTCAAGTCTCTCCCTTCCTACAATCTCACTCAATCCCTCTATCTCTCTCCCCTCTACCCTTAACCCTAAAGGTATAGGGTTAAGGGTAGAGGGGAGATGGTTAAGGTATTGTAGACTTGAGATGGAAAATCCTACAATCTCAATTGTCTCCCTCTTACCTCCTCTCCCTCTCTCAAGTCTCTCTCTCACTCACTCCCTCTATCTCTCTCCCACTCCCTCCCTCTCTCTCTCTCTTAAGTCTCTCCCTCCTACTGCCTCTCCCTCTCTTAGGTCTCTCTCTCTCACTCACTCTCTCTATCTCTCTCCCCTCTACCCTTAACCCTTAAACCCTAAATCCTTAAACCCTTAACCCTCTACCCTTAACCCTTAAAATCTCTACCCTCTACCCTTATCCCTCCTGCCCTCTATATCACTGCCACTCCCTCCCTTACTCTCTCTCTCTCTCAACCCTCTTTCTCCTACCCCCTCTCCCTCTCTTAGGCTTCTCTCTCAGTCACTCCCTCTATCTCTCTCCCCTCTACCCTTAACCGTAAACCCTAAAAAATTTACCCCTAAACCATTAAACCCTTTATCTCTCTCCCACTCCCTCACTCTCTCTCTCTCAAGTATCTCTCTCCTACTCTCTCTTCCTCTCTCAATTATCTCTCTCTCACACTCACTCACTTTTTATATCTCTCTCCCCTCTACCCTTAATCCTCTACCATCTACCCTTTACCCTTAAACTCTTAATTCTCTACCCTCTACCCTTAATCGTAAACCCTAAACACTTAACCCTTAAACCCTTAAACCCTCTATCCTCTATCTCTCTCCCACTCCCTCCCTCTTTCTCTTTCTCTTTATTTCAAGTCTCTCCCTCCTATCCCCTCTCCCTCTCCCAAGTATCTCTCTCTCTCTCACTCACTCACTCCTTCTATCTCTCTCCCCTCTACCCTTAACCCTCTACCCTAGCTTTCCAATTCGATGAAATTGGGAACGTAATGGCCTATTTGAAAAAATAGGTCCAAGAAATAGGGTCTCTCGGTTACCAAATCACCAAATCACTAGAGACCCCATTTTTTCAAACAGGACAAGTTAGGTTGTCAATTTCACCAAATTGGCAAGTTAGTGGGCCCACTAGCTTGCCAATTCAGTGAAATTGGAAATGTGGTGGCCTGTTTGAAAAAATGGGTCCAAGAAATGGGGTCTCTCAATGATGTAAATCACTGGGAAACCCCATTTCTTTGGCCCATTTCTTCAAATAGGCAAGTTAGGTTGTCAATTTCACTGAATTGCCAAGCTAGTGAGCCCACTGGCTTGCTAATTCAATGAAATTGGCAATGTAGTGGCTTGTTTAAAAAAATGGGGTCTCCCGGTGATGTAAATCACCAAGAGATCCCATTTTTTCAAACAAGACAATTTAGGTTGCCAATTTCACCAAATTTGCAAGCTAGTGGGCCCACTAGCTTGTCAATTTAGTGAAATTGGAAATGTAGTGGTCTGTTCGAAAAAATGGGTCCAAGAAATGAGGTCTCTCGATGATTTACATCACCGAGAGACCCCATTTCTTGGACCCATTTTTTCAAACATGCAAGTTAGGTTGCCAATTTCACTGAATTTCCAAGCTAGTGGGCCCACTAGCTTGCCAATTCAGTGAAATTGGCAATGTAGTGGCCTGTTTGAAAAAAAATGGGTCCAAGAAATGGGGTCTCCAGGTGATTTACATCATCGGGAGACCCCATTTCTTGGACCCATTTTTTCAAACAGGACAAGTTAGGTTGCCAATTTCACCAAATGGGCAAGCTATTGGGTCCAGTAGCTTGCCAATTTAGTGAAATTGGAAATGTAGGGGCCTGTTTGAAAAAATGGGTCCATGAAATGGGGCCACATCACCGAGAGGCCCCATTTCTTGGACCCATTTTTTCAAACAGGGCAAGTTAGGTTGCCAATTTCACCCTCTCTCAAGTCTCTCTCTCTCCCCTAAACTCTAATCCCTATACCCTATAAACTTAACCTTAAACCTTGAACCTAATGCCATCAAATCTATACCTAATATCCTAAACCCTAATCCCTATACCCTATAAGCCTAACCTTATACCTTTAACCCTATACCTTAAACCATAAACCCTACACTCTCAATCATCATCCCTATACCCTATACCCTAAACCCTAAACATTATCCCTGAACCCTGAACCCTATAATTAAACACTAAATCCTACATTAAACCTTGTACCCTAAACCTTAAACCCTCAACCCTAAACCCAATACCCTCAACCCTATACCAAATATTCTAATCCCTAATCCCTATACTCTATACAATTAACCCTACACCCCCAACCTTGAACACTATACCTCAACCCTACACCTTTAACCCTCATCCGTATACCCTATACGCTCAACCTTATAACCTAAGCCTTGAACATCATCCCCCAACCCTATACTTAAACCCTAAACCCTACATTCAACCTTGTAAAACTAAACCCTAAACCCTAAACCTCAATTTGAAACCCAATACCCTCAACCCTATACCCTATACACTTAGCCCTATACCCTCAACCCTATACCCATTATTCTAAACCCTGATCCCTATACCCTATACACTTAGCCCTATACCCTCAACCTTGAACATTATCCCTCAAACCTCAAGCCTCATCTCTTTACCCTACATCCTCAACCTTATACCCTAAACCATAAACATTATCCCTCAACCCTATATTTAAACAGAAAACCCTACAATCTCAAGTCTTAACCCTATACCTTATACCCTTAACCCTACAACCTAAACCCTAATCCCTATACCTTATTCACTTAACCTCATACCCTTAACCTTGAACATTATACCTCAACCCTCAACCCTTAAACTTGTACATAAATCCTAAACCTAATATCCTCAACCCAATACCCTCAACTATATACCCAATATCCTAAACCATAATCCATATACCCTATACACTTAACCTTATACCATCAACCCTAAACACTATCCCTCAACCCTCAACCCTCAACCCTATACCTTAAACCCTAAACCCTCATCCATCATCCCTATACCATATACCCTCAACTTTATACCTAATATCCTAAACCCTAAACCTTATTCCCTATACAATTAACCCTGTAACCTCAACCCTATACCTTAAACACTAAACCTTACTCTCTCAACCCTCATAGGGGGAGAGAGAAATAGGGGGAGGGAGGGATTGGGGAGGGAGGGATTGGGGAGAGAGAGAGAGGTTGGGAGGGAAAGAGGAGATAACGATAAGTAGAGAGGGAAGGAGAGGGAGAGGTATGGATGGAGAGAGTGGGAGGTTAGATAAAGAGTAAAGGAGAGAGAGTGGTAGGATGTGATGGATGGAGAGCTAGGTAGAGAGGGAGAGGGGATATATATATGTAGAGAGGGAGGGAGAGAGGGAGAGAGATGTAGTGAGGGAGAGAGGTGAGATAGAGAGAAATAAAGAGTGTTTGAAGGAGAGGTAGGTAGAGAGAGGGAGAGAGGAGATAAAGATAAGTAGAGATGGAAGGAGAGGTAGAGAGAGAGGTGAGATAGAGAGAAGTAGAGAGGGAATGAGGGAGGGAGGGAGAGAGGTGTAGAGAGAGTGGTAAGGTTTGATGGATGTAGAGGTAGGTAAAGAGAGATGGGAGATAAAGAGTAGATAGGGAAGAAGAGAGGGAGAGAGAAGTATGGAGGGAGAGAGAGGGAGGTGAGAGAGAGGTTAGCTAGAGAGAAATAGAGAGAGTGGTAGGTCATGATGGAGGGAGAGTTAGGTAGGTAGAGAGAGAGAGAGGGGGGGAGGGAGATAGAGACAAGTAGAGAGGGAAGGTGGGAGAGAGGGAGAGATAAGTGTGGTAGAGAGAATTAGAGGGAAAAGGAGAGAGAGATAGAGAGAGAGATTTATTGAGATCAAGGGAGAGAGAGAGAGTCAGAAAAAGGGATAGAGATAGTGAGAGAGAGGTCTAGAGTGTAAGGGATAAAAATGAGTGAGATAGAGAGAGAAATAATACAATTTTTTATTACTGAAATTTGACTTCCTGATTATTGAAATTTGTTTAAGTTTGAAATTTGTGAGATCTTCCAAAAAGTTGAAGAGAGAGAGGGGAGAGAGGGAGGAAGGGAGAGAGAGAGGGAGTGGGGACATAAAGAGTAGAGAGAAGGAGAGAGCGAGAGAGAAAGATGATAGAACTTGTTGACTACTAAAATATGACTTCCTGATTACTAAAATTTGACATGCTGATTACTGAAATTTGACTAAGTCTGAAATTTTAAAGATCTTCCAAAACCTAGAATTTGCATTATAACTCCTAGAGATCTGAAACCACTCTCAAACATCTTGGAAGTATATACATGAAATATAACTTAAAGTATAAGAAAGCAAATGTCCATATATAAATGTCAACTTATAAGAAAGAGGAAATAGATAAGAAAAAGAGAAGAAAAAAATTCAATGTAGACCAAAATGCGAGCGTGTTATAATGCGCTCGCGTTTTGTCAATGCATTCACAAAATGCAAAAAATGCATTCAAAAAACACGTCAAAACTAAGATATAATGCGAGCGCGTTAAAATGCACTCACGTTATATCTTGCTTTGGGAATTCCCGAACCTTGGGCTTGGTATTTGCCTTGGAATACCAACCCAAAGGCTTGGAGGGCATTCCCAATGACCAGAGACGTGTTTTTAAAAAATCTTCCATATTTCACATAATCGAGTTCGTGCTCATCCTCAGGATTGCACATGGTTCAATATCAAAAAAATTAAGCACATGGGTAATATTGGGTTCTCTCTTAGCTATCCAACGATGTAATTTTTTTCACTTTATGAAAATATTAAGCCTTTCATCCATAATTTATTTTATTTGTATGTCTTTTTTTTGCCAAAAAGCAGTGTTTGGTATTTTTTTCGTTATAAATTAACGGTTAATCAATTTTTCAAATAAATTATATTTTTAGAAACTAGACTCCATTCTACAAATTTTAAAAAATAAATTCAATTAGTTTCCAAAATTTGTAGGGGTAGCACGGCCAAAATTCTATTTTTCAGGAAATGTCCACTTCGAAAATTAGTAAAAAATAAAATATTCATTAAAAAATTATCAGAAAAATTGTGCATCAACTACATACTGTTAACTCACTTCTGACCATTGTGATTTTAAAAATACTAAAAAAAAGTTCATCGTACGAGGGTCGTACAAGAGTTGCTATGCTATGTTTTTCTGACAAAAACAACTTAAATTTGTGTACGACACTCATTTGAACCCCTTAATCTCAACCATTTTCAAAATAAATTAGTAGTTTAGAAAGTAGACTCAGAGAACTTGAATCCTTCTTTTTGTTCCATCTCAAAATTATGAGTGTAAGTATCCTCAATTTCAAGTCCAAGGTCAATATTTCTTGATTTCAAAAAAAGTTGTCCACTTAAGTCCCCTTTTTGGGAACCATCTTGGTGCACTTACCCAAAGATTAAAAAGCATCCAACATGTGTTTTTTCTTCCACAACTTTTTAGGGAACCAATAGAATACCCATCACATTAGCATAATTTTAAATCACTTCTTGCATAAAAATTTGATGTAAAGGTCATGTGATGTAATAAAAATGTTGCATGTGGAAGGATGTTTTGATAATATTTTTGCATTCTCAACATATAAAATAAATGCCTTGTGCATGATAAAATACCCAACCATAAATGAAAAATTCCTAGCAAGTGTTTAAATTTCCAAGGGAGAGTATTGAGCAGATCTCAAAATGTCTAATATAAAGGGAAGTGTGAGAATGAACTTTATTTTCTGTAGTTAGAATATAAATCACCTTTGAATGTATAAAAATCTATAGAGATACTGGAGATTTAAAATAAAATAAATGCAAATGAAGGTAGAGTGTGAAGACAAAATTAGTTGAAAGAAAACTCCTTAAAAAATCACATCTCTAAAATAAAGTCGCATATCTTACAAGGACCCATTTATAAATTTTAGATCCAATTTAAATCACTTTTCCCAAGGCACATGAACATAATCTTCACAAAAAAAGGTTGTAAAATGTAAAATAGAAGGCATGTTATATGTTCAAACATTATAATTTTTTTTCAACAAAATTTGAACAAGGATATTTTATAATAAGTAACAAGTAGTACTCATAGTCTCTACCCAAAATCACTAATCTAACTATGTAAAACTCATCATATACCTATCTCTCTCTATTAATGTTTGATTCATCCTTTTTACAACCCCATTATGTTATGGTGTCATGCTTACAAAAATAATTAAATTCTCTAGAACAAAATTCACCACCATTGCTACATCTCAACACCTTATCTTATAATGTGTTTTTCAACTAAGGCCTTAAATTTCTTAAACTAAGTGAAAAAATATATTTAGCATGCATAAAATTAATTTAGGTTTATAATGAATGAAACATAATATCAATATTTTCTCATAAAACCCACATTCACTAGACCTTGAACACATTCGAATGAAGGATTTCTAATAATTTATTCTCCTTATAACTTCTAGAAGGTAGAGATGCTCTATTTTGTTTACAAACACACAATACTTACAAAACTTAAAATTATTATTAAAAATGGCAACCATCTTTTCATGAACTAAGGTTTTAAAGAATTTTTCTCTAGTGAGACCTAAATGTTTGTTCTTACATTATTTATTAACATGCTCTCTCTTCCCATAGTTCCAACACTTTACTTTACTCTTCTATGGGGTTTTAGATTTACCTCTTGATTGGGATCTTTATTTTGATTTCTTCTTATCCCCATTAGACTCGATTTTATCCTTAGGCATTTCTTGAACATGTAGGGCATCCTTGAAGCCATAATTCATGGATTTCCTTCTCATTTCCTTTAAATAATAGTAGGAGTGATACTATCCATCTTTCACTTTGCAACACAACTACTAATCACATTTTTTTCCCCAAGAATTAGTAAAAGAATAAACTAACAAGATACACTTATCTTCTTCTTCCTCTATCTTAACATCTATAGAAACTAGTTGATTCATAATCAAATAAAAACAAATTTAAATGATCTACAACTGAATCAACACCTTTCCTTTTCAAATAATATAACCATATTTTGAGATACAATTTATTGTTTAGAATTTTAGTTTAATAAATATAAACTATCATTTTTCATAGCTCATGTCATGGTCTCCTCAGACAAATTCAAGAGGAAAAATCTACAAGTCGTAATTGAATGATTCCTCATGTCTTCAGGTCCAACTTGAACCAATCATAAAAAAATTGTAGATTCTTTATTTTTTCTTGCAACTATTACCCACAAATCTCTTTCTTCCAAAATATCTTCCATCTTTATCTTCTACATCTTGTACCTAGTGTCATTAAATTTATTAATAATCAAAAGAGAGCAGGGAAAACTTTAGTGGCGAATAATTGAAATTGGGACCTACAAAAATGGCGAATAGTACAAGCTAAAAAGGATGCTGAATCGCCAGGTTTTTGCAAAAAAATAATTTTGTCTTGATTAATTCGCCTATGCATTATATTTTAAACTTGCATCATTGGAATTGATTCACCAATAGTTTATACTATAATTACAAATATTAGTTATATTTGCCAATAGTATTATATTCCTACCATTCATTTTGGGGAAATATCACCACAATAATAAATTACCATTTAGTTTTAAGGATATTTTAGCCTTGAATAGGGATTTTATTTATTGCCATCAAATCATCAACTAGCTTTTTAACTAGATGGTTGTAGGTTGATTCCACGGCCTAATACACACGTGCCTTTTAAAAGGCTTGTTGAGGCCCGGATTTTTTTTGGGGCCACATGATTAAATCTAATCGTGTGGCTCAAAACAAATTTCGGGCCTCAACAAGCCTTTTAAAAGGCACATGCGTATTAGGTCACAAAATCAACCTGCAACCATCTGATTAAAAAGATAATTGATGGTAACATTTACACTTTTCATTTAGTCTTACTTTTAAAGTGAGATTTTTTTAAAACACTTAATCCGTGGTGCTCCAATGTCGTTCTGGACCCCATGAGGGGGTGTTGCCACCTTGACCCCGCCGATGGTTGATGCCCCCATGCCCCTACTTCAATATTACAAAAAATAAATAAATGGGGGAACTGTGCCGACCAACTATGCAAATTTTTAAAGGAGAGATTCGCCATTGTAATTAATCTTTTTAGTGACTATTTACTAGGATTTGCCACTATGATTATTATTTTTACCAATTATTCACTAAGATAGGCTAGGATTTTACAATTTATTTTAATAATGTGCATAGATTCGCCAAAAAAAAAAAAAAAAAATTCAAATAAAAGGAAAGATTCGCCAAGATTTTACACCTTCGTCAAGGGGGGGGGGGGGGTTCTTAAAGTTTTCCCTGATAAGAGAGGTAAAGGCCACGATTTTCAATATTTCATAGATCTACAAAACCCACTTATAAAATATCACTCTAGTAAAAACCCTTTGACACTTTAAGAAATGTAATCCCCTATATACAAAACTAAGATATGATACCAAATTTTGTTAAACCATTGAAGAAATATTACAAAGAAAATATTAACTAATAAAATCTACTATTTTATTTATGCAACAATGGATTAAACATTAAAGATTAAGTTCATAAGTGTTTAAAATTAGCAAGAATAAAATCAACAAACCATAAAGTTATGACGTATAACACCAAATTTACATAGGAAAAGTCTTTTAGGAAAAAATCCATGAATCATCCACATTGAGGATAATGTTATTTTTAAGGGATTAAGAATTCTATGTCCTTATCCTGTAGCATGCAATAGGGTATGTGATAACTTACTATAGACCACATAATCCTTAAGTAAGTCTATTATGAGCCCATGATGGGTATAATTCTAGTATGCTAAGTTAGCTTCATTAGGACCAGGACACTAGAATATTCTAATGTTGCTTATATATAGGATGTAGATGGAAGTTGTTAATGATCATATGGTGAATTCTATTCTTATTGAATACTTTTGGATATTTCCTCCCTCAAAGTGGCTTATTATTATCAATTATTTATAACATATTCCATATTATATTCTTCTCTTGTGAATGTTATTTTATTACATATTTCAATAAGCTCAACATATCTTGACACACCAACAAGGGTAACCCTCAATAGTGAGTCCTAAACATGGGACATTATATTTTTTAATTCAAATGAAGGTGAAAAGTAGCAAACACCCTCGCTTGAAGGTATTTCTATGAATGAAGGTAATAGTATGTTTTAAAAAGTGATCATGATAAGTAGCTAATATTATTTTTAAAATAGTGATGTTACTTAGATAAAATTAAAAATTAAATGCATTTATAGTCTAGATCACAAAAATCACTTGTTCCCATAATCTTTAAATTTTTAACATTTTAGTTGATATAGGTGTCAAAAAGTGGAAATATGGTTCAAAATGTTGATTTCAATGTCTTTCTTTGGCAAAAAGTGGGACACACTATTGTGGGATCACCCACAATTAAAATAAAAAGATCAATATGATGATCACTACACACCTCACACCTTTTAGATCTAGGAGAAAAATCTTAGCAATATCTTCAAAAGGAACCTTTGTACTATGGTACTTATACCATTCTTCATGGAATCGGTGAGGATGTATATTCTTGATCTTCAACAATACTTAGAATTTCATGCTATACTCAATGTGGAGCTTCTTAAACATTATTTTCCCCTCTACAAAACCTCATGAATATTCATAAACCTATAGTATTGGAATTGACACATTCATAGCTAAGCATGAGGGATCACATTATTGAAACCATTACCACACATACTCACCATGATACTCATCAAATATTTCAAGTAGCTAAGACTGGGTAGTGTGTGGATTAAAGGCTAAGTGGTACACTCTTCAATTACACTTGTATTTTCTCCATTTATATATTAATACAATGGGGACCATTTCTCCTCAAGGGGAATGAATGATATGTGTTGGTGTGAATAAATCATTGTACCTAGTTAATTCTTCACTAGGGACTTAGGGGACTTATTCACATGCCAAGTTCACTTAGGATATAAGCTTTCTTCTAGAAGTCTTACTTTTCTTATCTAGATTTTACATTATCCTAGGTAGTTATGAGTTAGCTATCTCATGTGATAGGATTAAGACACTTGTCATGATCTTGTATAATTCTATCTCTCACCTTGCCTTTATAAGCAAGGAATCTCTTGCATATTTTGCATCTTGATAATATTGTATCATATTGTAATTCTTGTTTGTTGGAATAACATATTTCATTTTTTCTTCTCTCTATTGCATGTGGAGGTTATTTGGTGTTACAAATTGAAGATCTTGGTTGCTCACTTCAATAATATGCATAGCCTTTGGTGTTTTGTTTTGCATCATCATTGAAATAATCATCTTCATCCAATGTGTGTAACATATTACACATGTATGATCCAAATATAACAATGTCCTCAAATATCAACATATAGTTTGGGTGCATCATCATACATTATTATTCACATACATAGTGTAGTAGTAAAACTACACATAAAAGTGCAAGCGGTAAGAATATATGTGCATCATGTAGAGCATTCACATCCACATGTTATGATAACATACATGTGCGCCCTCTAGTAGCCTTTAAAATATATAATATGGTCATACAATTGTCACCTTATGTGTTTAACATATGGTGATGTATGTACCACATGTACCTACAATACAATTGACACCATTTATGTTTGAAATATATCATTACTTCATCGACATAGCCAACATATGATACACACACATGAAAATTGTTAGCATATCTATGGAGCTTAACTATAATTATACTTATACAAAAACCAACTTTGTACATTTTGGTACTTTAGTAGATTTTCATCTTTCCTCTCGAGACATGTTCACCCTATTCATTCTAAATTGGACTAGTGATAATTTCCAGAATTCTTCTATATTTTATGTGTTTTGATTTGCATTTATGTTTTTCTTAACACATTACATGGTCTTGTTATGCTCCTAAATAATCTACAAGATTGTACCCTAGTTTACCCAAGGCATCAAACTATTTAATACCTCTAGAAAAAGTTATGCTAGTGTTGTTTAATGTAAGGAAAAAAAGGATCATGCTAAGAAGCACCAATGGAGAAAGCTATACCAGGGTTTAATAATTAGGACTTCCTCAAGCCTAAGTCAAGCCCTATGACTAAGTTAATCATATAGAGATAGAGTGGTGGATGTTAAATGCTAGTGTAGATAAATAAAGCCAATGTGTTAGACCTACGAAATGAGTTAGATACATATATGTGGATGTGTCGTCCTAGTTTTATTCTGTGAGATTGTATCATTCATGTTAAAATGATCAGAGGATTATTCCTTTAAATGCATTCCCTAGACACATAACCTAAGGCTCTTGAGGAACTAAGGCCACTTACAAACATACACATACATGCACATTTGTACTTCTACAAGGCCTCCCCTTGAAACAAAAACATAGGTGTAAAGTAATATTTAACTCAAATGAAGCAAGGGACAATATTTTAGGTTTTTTTTGGGAAATGTTGTAGGAAAATATAACCATAATTTTGGCAAAAAAATATAGCCAATTTGATTTTGCAACATTAAGGTTGTTAGTGTTGAAAATTATCACTAATAATTGAATGGAAATTGTTCATTAGATTTAAAATATAATAATTCATGTGATGTGACATTAGCCCACCAACAAAAGATGACTCAATGCAAACTAAGTAGAGGACTTGCCAAGTACATTGCTATAAATTTTTGAGAGTAATTTGAAATCATTGTGTATGATTTTGAGAGGTACACAACTACTAAGTCCATTCCCTTCTATTATGAAATCCATATTTGAAACTTTGAAGATTCTTCCTTATGTTTCAATACCCAATTTGAAACTTTAAAGATTCTTCCCAAGATACTAAAGCTAACTCATATATAACTTAGAATCTATTAGAAATTTTTGTTCTTGATAACAGAAAAAATCAACAACCCAATGAATAAACTATATAACTCCTTGACTACAACTTGAACTATCCCACAACTTATAAAACAAAGATCCAAACCTATAACTATTGTCTAGATATTTTGACACCTCAACCATCCATATAAAAACACATAGAAAGGGTTGCTTTTGTTCTTAAAGTGGATGATCATTATGATATTCCTGCAATTAAGATGTACATATTACAAGTGGGTGATCATCTCAAACAAGCAACAAATGGATAATTATCTTCCGCATCAAATGCCGACCTAAACTAAAATTAAATCGAATTGATACTTCCTATTAGATTATACTTGCATAGGAAATTGCCCACCATTTTTACTGGTTAATTATAATATTTTCTTTCAAGCTACTTGACATCAAATTTCAAATCTCTATAATTGAGTTTCCTGTATATCATAGTCCGATTAGTGTGGGATTCCTTTTTAGTATATTCTTGAAAGCGAATGAAAGCGAAGGGAAAAAGAAATAAAATAATCTGTAGAAAAATGGCAGAAGGTTGATTCCATGCGCATTTTAATAATTATTTTGCAGTCTTTTAAACAAGTAAAAGAATCCATTCATTTCGAATTGTCCCATTACTTTTTTTGGCTGGTAATTTCCCCTGCACTGTTCATCCATCTATTGTTTTCAATGCCGTTGGAGAAAATAAAACGTTTCTACAGAGACAAAAATTGGAGGTAGTAATGTCAATAACCTTCTGGTGTCTATCTATGTCGCTGTAATAACTAGGTAAGTACAAAGTCACACAGAAGCTGGAACCAAATTACCATCTTTTCAAACTTTCATCAGTTATGTATGTCGCTGTAATAACTGGATAACTATAAATTCATAGAGAGGGTGGAATCAAATTATTCATTATAACATCTTTTCAACTTTCATCTGCTATGTATGTCGCCGTAAAAACTGGATAAGTACAAATTCACAAAAAAGTTGGAACCAAATTATTTCTTATAATATCTTTTCAACTTTCATCAGCTATGTATGCCAGATAACTAGAAATTCACAGAGAAGTTGGTACCAAATTACTGTTGGAAATAATTCCAACTCCCACCTTACTGCGTTACCTCGGCATGCAAATTGGTCTCCCGCGGTGGCGCGGTGCTGACGTCCTTTCCACTCAGTCAACCTTTGCATCTCACAGTATCGTGGTGTTGACCACAATACCGCAGCATCACCTTTCATTAACCGCGGTTGAGTAGGTTAATTGTTGGGCGGTGATACTGATGTCCTGTGAATTCCTCTCTAACCGCCCGCGGTAGCATGGTGCTCATTGCTTCACCACAACCTATGAATTCGAAGCCCACGGTAGTGCGGTTACCACAGCCACCGCGGTCTCTCGCGGGCCATCCGCGGTTGGGCGGTTTGGTCGTAGCTTCCCCGCAATACCGCAAGCTTGTCCTCTCTCATGCGCAGTAGAGCGGTTCTGATCTTTTTGCGGCGTTACTTTGTGAAGTTTGAACTGGCTCTATTTAATGTTGCAAAGACATTATTGTAATGTGTTTTATTATTGGTTAATGTTGTCAGGTGATACGATGGGAATTAGTATTTACTTTTGTACTGGCCTCACATGCTTTGTGGGTGTAATATTTGCGGAAGGTTCTTGAGGTAATTTTTGATATAATTTTGAGGTACTCAGTTTTAGAGAGACAAAAGAAGAAAAAGAGAAGGGAAAATAGAGCTCTCAAGAGCAGAGAAATATTGTATCAGAAGTTTAAAAGTATGTGTATTTAGAGGAGTGTAGAAGTGTGAAGATAATTTGGAGAAAGAAAGAAGGAAGGAAAGAGCAGCAACTCTGTGAGATGAATGCAAATTTTTGAAGAATTAATATAATATTTAATTTTGTTGGGTTTGGTGTATATGTTTCATTTTGTTATTTTTCAGTGCTTAAAAATTAGATTTAAGTTGTTTTTTGTTCAATACATGCCTCTTGGTCAGGCTCTCTGGGAGTAGAGATTTATGGTGAATCTGTGTGAAGTGTCATTGTCTAGTGTGAGAAAGATCCATAGGGTTTCTAGGAGCAATATGTTTGCAAAATCTGAGAAGCTTGTCTGGATTTAGAAATTTGTGAAGAAAGTTAATAAGAGAAGAAGTTTTTAAAAAAAAAAAGGAAGGTCATTGCATTAGGAAGCCACAAGTGCATTGTCAATAGAAAAGAGATTGTTCACTGTATGAGTAGTTGAGTAAGTGAGAATCAATTCCTTGAAAGGAAGATATCAAAAGGTTGAATGTTTGCAAAACGTTGAAGTCAGTTTAGCTGACAGGGAGATTTAGAGTGTGTTTGAAGTCTAGGAAGTGAATTTTCTAAACTAGTTGCAGGAAGAAGAAAAATAGGAGGCTGACTACATCAGGAAAAAGAAGGAGAATGCCTGAAGAAAGATTATTGACAAGAGCCAGAAGTGCTGCTTTTTAAAACAAAGAAAATAAAACATTATCATAAGAGAAGCTCTGCAGAATCATACAAGAAGAAGAAGCTGTCAATTGAAAAAAAAAAAGAGGTTGTGCTGAAGAAAAGATTGTATAGAACACCAGTTTCTAGAACAAACAAAGAGTTGCAGACCCAGCTATTGAATTCCAATCACAAGATTAAAAAAGAGGTAAGCTGAAACTTTCCTTTACAAATGGGGAAAATTGGAAAAAGAGTTAAGAAAGAAAATGAAAACTTGTCATTTGCAAAATAGTTTTTAGAAGAAGAACTAATTTTGCTTAAAGATGAATTGGGTATTGTTAAAAAGGATAATGGGTGTTTTATTGAAAGAATAAAAGAGCTGTTGAAAGAGTAGTGTTTACTGTTAGATGAAAATGATGATCTTGAGAAAGAACTGAGAAAGGTTAAAACTAGAAATGGAGAGTTAGAAGAAAGGTTGAGATCCTTTGAATAAATTAAGAAAAGAAATGAATAGTTTGAACTGAGAGCAAAACCGTTTGATGAAATAGAGAAAAATTATGAAGACTTGGAAGAAATATTGAAAAGGGTAGAAGAGAAAAATTGTCTACATCTGAAGGAAATCACAAAATTGAAAGAAGAAAATGATAAATTAAGAGCACGTGATGATTGTGTGAAAAAAAAATCCTCTGTTTGTGATGTCTCATGTGACACAACAGATTTTTGTTTTTCATTGGATAAGTCTGATTTTGTTGAAAATGTTGGCGATAAAAAGTGTCAAGATGAACATGTTGATGAATTTGCAAATATGGCTAGCTGTGATAATGTGTTAGAATCTGCAAAAGATGTTGATTGTTTAGAAGAGAATGCAAGGTTAAAAATCATGAAAAGAATGGGTTATATAGGACAAGGTCTAGGCAAACAAGAACAAGGAATAAGAGAGCCAATTGAGGCTACAATGAGGCTGAAGTTTGAAGGTCTCAGATATGTCCCATGAAATGGAAATGTTGCTACAAGTGTAGGTAAATTTGTTCATGAAATAAAGAGTGATGGGTGTACTCACTATCATAGAAGAGGTCATACCAAGGAGAAGTGATGGGATTTACACCCTTGCAGGGTTTGTGGTTCAGGAAATCATTGTGAGGAAATGTGCTGGAATAAAGTGACAAAGAATGAATCTGGTTCAGAATGCATAAAGATGGACTGTGGATGGATTTTTGATTCAGGTTGGCAGAAGCTAACTGGTATGTTCAAAAGATTGTACAAATGTTCATATGTGAAGGTCAATAAAAATTCTGAAAACCTGAATGAAAGTTCAAAAGGAATGGAAAATGTTGTTAGTAAAAATAAATTGTTGTCTAATGAGACACTTTCAGATTGTGAAGATATTGAAAGCTCTATGTTAATTTTTTGAAATAAGAGTTGGTGAAACTATTGCTGTGCAGTTGAAAGGGTAAAAAGAATAGCATCATTGTATGATGAAAAAGTTTGACAGTTTTGAAGAATTAGAAAATATTGTTGTAATCACAGAACAAAGAAGTGAAAGATGAAGTCACAAGAACTTCCAAGTTTGAGTGTAGATGGGTTATGTGGAAAGAGATATAAAGATTCAAAAAAAATGTAGTTGAAGCTACCACAACAAAACTTAAAGTTTGATCATGTGTTGGAAAGGGTTATCATCATATGTATGAATAAAACAGAGGTCACAACCACAACTGTTAATGGTTACCATCTTGGGTAAAGTTTGAAAGTCACAGACAAAATAATTGGTAAGAGTCAGAGTCGCAGCTCTCAAATACATTCTACAAAAGTGTGTTTATGCATAAAGAAAGTAAGATGTGTTGATAAGTGGAAGATTGCATGTTTCAAAAATCTGGAAATTGTTTTGATTAAGGAGCAGTTTGAATAGTTACAGCAGTAAAAAGGAGTCATGATTTGTATGGCAGTAGCCACAATGGATGGAGTTTCATTTGAAAGAGGAGGTTGAAGTTTAAAAAAAAATGTTGTTCCGATTTATGGATAAAAAAAAAGGAATGCAAAAATTTAAATACAACTATTGGAGGAAAGTGAAATAGGTTTTGAGAAAGAAACAATACAGTGAAATGCAACAACATTCAGCCAACAGAATGAAGACAATAGATAAAACAAATGACAAGATTTCCTAGCACCAACAAAGTACCACTATGGGAAGAGATGATAAAATCAAAAAGATGACATTGAAAGAAATGAAACTACTACAGTTAGTCTATGGTAATCTGAAACCACCACTATGAGAATGTAATGGCAGAAGGAAAAGTTGCAAAAGAAGGCTGAAGCCACAATACAGATTGAAAATTTGCATGATGGAAAAGGAATATTGAGAATGTTCAATCAGTCTTAAAAAAAACCTTACAAGTAGACAATGAAAATAGATGAACACCAAGCTGCACTTGAAGTAAGAAAGTTTGTATTTGAAGAAGAAGTGAAACAACAACATAAGGCTGTAGATAATGAATTAAGAATAGGAGAAATGCAACAGATATAAGGGAATCTGAAATTTAATGCAGAAATGAAGAAGGTAAAAGATAAGGAAAGTATGATTCATCAGGAAAAGCCAAAGATAGAAATTTATAAATATTTCAAAGAAATTTGAAAACAGATTTGGAAATAACCATAGAGATTGGAAAAGAAGTCTCTACAACAATTGAAATAAATGGGATTGATACTCCTATAGATGATTTGGTTGACTTCATAGATACTCATTTATGTGAGAAAGAAAGCGACAAATATGCGAATGATGCAATTATGGGAAACCATTAGGATAAGAAGCAAAAGATACAAGCTAATGTGTCATGTGCAAGCTGATTTCATAAAAAGAAAGCAAGAAGACATTATCTTGAATGGCATGGAAACAAGCTCATCAACAGCCCAGAAGTGAGCATTCAAATTGCTAAAGATGAAGAAGATAGATTGAATGCCGCAACATTTGTAATAAAATTGGAGAATTTTTTTTTTTTGGAGACCATTGAAAGAAATCCTCTAGGCACGGATCAGGCTAAAGTTGAAATTAAGGGGGAGTGTTGGAAATAATTCCAACTCTTGCCTTAACGCGTTACCTCGACATGCAAATTGGTCTCCCGCGGTGGCACGGTGCTTACCTCCTTATCGCTCAGTCAACCTTTGCATCTCACGGTATCACGGTGTTGACCGCAATACCGTGGCGTCACCTTTCATTAACCACGATTGAGCGGGTTAATTGTTGGGCAGTGATACTGTTGTCCCGCGACTTCCTCTCTAACCACCCATGACGGCGTGGTGCTTCACCGCAACCTATGACTTTGAAGCCTGCGGTAGTGCGGTTACCGCGGCCACCGCGGTCTCTCCCGGGCCATCCACAGTTGGGCGGTTTGGTCGTAGCTTCCCCGCGATACCTCAGGCCCGTCCTCTCTCATTCACGGTAGCGCAACTCTGATCTTTTTGGCGGCGTTACTTTATGAAGTTCAAACTGGCTCTATTCAATGTTGCAAGGACATTATTTTAATGTGTTTTATTACTGATTAATGTTGCTAGGTGATACGATGTGAATTAGTATTTACTTTTGTACTGGCCTCACATGCTTTGTGGGTGTAATTTTTGTTGAAGGTTCTTGAAGTAATTTTTGATATAATTTTGAGGTGCTTAGTTTTAGAGAGACAAAAGAAGAAAAAGAGAAGGAAAAATAGAGCTCCCAAGAGAAGAGAAATATTGTATTAGAATTTTAAAAGTGTGTGTATTTAGAGGAGTGTAGAAATGTGAGGATAATTTGGAGAAAGAAAGAAAGAAGAAAAGAGCAACAACTCTGTGAGATGAATGAAATTTTTTGAAGAATTAATATAATATTTAATTTTGTTGGGTTTGGTGTATAAGTTTCATTTTGTTATTTTTCAGTGCTTAAAAAATAGATTTAAGTGGTTTTTTGTTCAATATATGCCTCCTGTTTTCCAACAATTATTCATTATAACATCTTTTCAACTTTCATCAACTATATATGTCTCTATAAAATCTAGATAAGTACAAATTCATAGAGAAGTTGGAACCAAATTATTACTCATAAAATCTTTTCAACTTTCATCAGCTATGTATGTCGCTGTAAAAATTGGATAAGTATAAATTCATAGAAAAGCTAGAATCAAATTATTTCTTATAACATCTTTTCAAATTTCATCAGCTATGTATGCCACTATAATAACTAGATAACTACAAATTCACACAGAAGGTGGAACCAAATTACTCATTATAACATCTTTTCAACCTTCATCAGCTATGTATGTCGCTATAAAAACTAGATAAGTACAAATTCATAGAGAAGTTGGAACCAAATTAATCCTTATAACATCTTTTCAACTTTCATCAGCTATGTATGCCACTGTAATAACTAGATAAATTTGGTACCAAATTACTCCTTATAACATCTTTTCAACTTTCATCAGTTATGTATGTCGTTGTAATAACTGGATAGTACAAAGTCACAGAGAAGCTGGAACCAAATTACTAAATATCTTTTCAACTTTTGCTGCTGTAATAATTGGATAAGTATGAAGTCACAAGGAAGTTGGAACCAAATTATTCCTTTAACATCTTTTCAATTTCATTTGCTATTTATGTTGTTGTAATAACCAGATCAGTACAAAGTCACAGAGACATTTTTCTTCAATCTATTAATCTTTTCTTCAGCCATTAGGGAAGTAGATAGACTTATGGCATTCATTATATTTGAAGGGTAACTAGTTATAGTCAAAATCCATTCATTTAGTCTGAGGGGAACTTTTTCTAAATATAATGTTATTTTTTTGTAATCTTTAGTAAAGTGGCTAGATCTATGATATTTATTACATTTGAAGGGTTGATATTTAGCTGATTATGTTTAAGTTTTGGTTTGAGGAGATCTTTCTCTAAATTTACTTTTAAATTTGAAATATTAATATACCAAGTTATCTTTTAAAACTGATCAAGAAAACCATTTTTACCTTATAAAGATTAATCATCCACAGTTTTGGATCTTGGGTTTTGACCCAAAAACCTAACCAAGACTTTGAGTGCCATATTCAACTGTAATCCTTAATCTTTCAAACTTTCTTTAATTGAAGTTTTGATTCCAGCATATACTTTGCATATTCATGAGTAGGTAGAGAGCAATAAAAATCAAAAGCGTCGAGCTAGATTTTGTAAAAGACAATATAGGTATTTTGATGACACATTGAAAATGAAGAGTGTGAGACTCTTTCGAATGTGGGACTTCAGATTCCTCTTTGTCATTGGAACATTTGTCCACAGCTGTTACAAAGTACAGCTGTGTAACGTGAACCATCCAAGAAACATCGATCATAACGACAGACCGACTGTTTCTGTAACTGCATATTAACTAGTTTTCATTGTGATTTACTTCTTAGTATGGACATAATACGAATTTTCCTACTAGTCTACAGAGGAAGAATTTGTCGATGTTAAAAGAAAACCAGAGTCATGCACAAATCTCGCAAGTGAGATTGAAGTTGGAGAGAGAGAAAATGGTAAATATACAACGATTAAAACTGAAAACAGGAGTTGCTGACGTCGTAATGCATCTTGGCCAGATTGGGCAAACAGGCAGACTGGATCATAAGTGGGGGGCCACACATTAGGGCCAATGTCTCAGGAGACGAACCATCTGGAAGATGATCTCTTAAAATCTCTTCGTTTATGACACCCAAGCTGTAATTCCACCCCTCCCTTACAGAATTGCTTATAACGTACCAGACTTTGAAATTGGGGTGGCGTTTGGAGAGCTGGTCAAGCTGTTCCCTGAGAAGTATATCATTCTCGGTCCTGTTGGCGTAGACCAGATGAATACGAGTGTTATCCAGGGGATCTTTGAGAACGGCCTTAATGACCTGGTATAAGGGTGTGATGCCCGTGCCCCCACCTATCATTGCAATTTGTTTGCAAAGCTTGTTTTGCCCATTAATGGTGAAATGGCCCCGCCCGTGATATTGTATATGACCCACAGGCCCCTTCACTTTGATGGACTCTCCCACCGCCATTGCCTCGAGATACTGAGACATGAGCCCTCCATCTGGGAACTTCGGATGCACGCCCTTGAAGTAGATCTTGACGAGCAGCTCGAAGTAACCCACTTCGTCGTCTGAGCTCACAGGCGTGTAAGCCCTCATGCACAGTTTGTCGTCTATGTAAGCTGACACAAAAATGTGTTTTCCGGTAGGGAGACCCAGCGTTTGATCGGGACTGGGAAGGGCGAATGTGAACAATCTCACGTCATGGCTTACGACCTTCTTCGAAACAAGCTTACACGTGATGTTTTGCTTTGGATTGAGCGCCGGCGGTGGCTTCGAAGTGGGAAGCTCTGTGATTGTGGCCAAGCTCAGAGCTGTAAAGGCTCTGTTCCCTCCGTGCATGGAATTATCTGGAGACGATTCGCAGGAGGAAGAGGAGGGACCCGTAAGGCTACTTGTTGGGAGCTCGCCTATTCGGTAGTCTTCTAAAATGGCCTTCGCCTTGGAAGAGTGTATGGCGTCGAACTCTTCTGTGCAGTCGGAGCCGGCGTTGATAAGGATGCTGTCCATTCCCCCGGGATGATCCTTCAGGAATTTGGTACAGTCGTACACGTGACTGTGAACGATAATCCATGCAGATTCCGCGTTGTTGTGCTTCTGCACCTCGGCGAGCGTTATATTCTCGGAAGCCGTGTTCATGATGGGCGTCGAAGAGCTCTTTTTCAGTGTGGGATTCGCCTGCTGTTGTGTGTCCTCCAAGTGCTTCTCCCGCGCCATCCATCCTCCCGGTTGGTTCCCAGGACGCGTCGGGTGCTCGAACGCCAGCCCTATTTCTCCATGGTGTGGCATGCAGACGTTTAACTTTACTCTGAACCAGCAGTTGTTCATCATGCCCTGCCATTGCCCACAAGTCAATACACTTCATGGTCAGTGAAGAAAAAAGAAAGAAATCTACTCATTCCAGAGAGTAGTAGTACTCTCAAAAATATCTAAGTTTTCACAAATTGAAATTGTCATTTTTGAATTGGATTGTGTTTGAGTTTTTACATCATTATATTTTTTTTAACTCTTTTTTGATGATAGATCATCAATCCAAAAAATTAATATAAAAACTTAAACACAATCAAATAATTTCAATTACTAGTAATACTCACCATGACGTTCCAGATAAGGTCTTTGGGCTGGGTGTTCATGGATTCGTCCCACGCACGGACAGCGATCTCCTTAGCGGTTAAGAGTTCCATGACCTCAACTTCGAGCTCCCAGAAACACCAGCACCAGTGTTTGCCGTATTTCGTGGGCTTCTCTGGGTGAGTGAGCGAGCAGAGTTTCCAGGTCTCCCCGCCGTCAAATGTTACCTCGACACGAATAACTTTTCTCCCTCCACCTGCACACAATGTCGAACAACTTTCTCAGTTTTAGACTTCTAACCAATCACGGCAAACAGCCAAAACATAAACAATATAAAGTTGATTAGGTATATGCCAAGAGGGAAAGTAAAAGGTCGTAAACAGAATCAACGAGTGTATAAGGTGTTGATATCTCACTGGTGTTGATATCATGTGGCCCGTAAGTAACCGGGCAGCTTTATAATGACCCCAGAGCATCTAAGACCAAGATGGGATAGCGACTAGATTTGAAACGTACCAGAATATGCGTATCCCTTGAGAGCGTAGGGCTTCTGTGTCGTAGCAGAGTTAATTGGCAGAATTTCCTCGTGGGAAGGCGTGGTAATGACGGAGTTTATGTTGAGCTCATTGATGATGTATTCTGGTTTGTTCCACCAACCTGATAATCCATCAAACAAATCATACAACGTTTAGGTAGGTCACCACCATTCTATACAGCTAAGAGGTGCCCACATTGCACAGTTCCATTACTTGAGCCAAGCTAGCAGTCAATTGAGTTCCGTCTCCAAACATTGTGGGGGAGAGGGAATATTCTAGACCCTATGCGGCTCTCTTACCTTGGGAAATAGCGGAATCGGCGTCGACGTGTGATGGAAGAACCTTGTTGTCTCTATGGTGATAATAGCCATCGGACTGCACAGAACTCACACGGATGGTCCGGAGCCATTTCACCATCCGGCCGCCGATGAAACCGGGAATGATGATCCTCACAGGAAACCCATGGTCTGGCTGCAGAAGCTCGCCGTTCTGTCTGTAAGCAACAATAACATCTCGGGCGTAATCCATTGCGATATCGACGGAGATGCTGGTGCCATATTTGGTGCCGCCACCTCCGGGCAGATCCTCGGCGCCCTCAAAGCACACGTACAGGGCTCCCTTCTTCTTGGACATGATCCCACACCGGCGCAGCACGTCAGCCAGACGGGCGCCACGCCAGACGGAGGTCGAAACCCCGGCGGCGCCCCAGTTGAAGCCGATGGTCTGCTTCACCATATTCTGCTCCTTTCTTCGGTTTCCCGCACACACCAGTGTCACCGGCAGTTCCCGAGGCTTGAACTCCTCCACCAGCTGGGCCATGCTGAGCTGCATCGGCCGTTTCACCAGGCCACAAATCTCCACGCGCCACTCTTCCCATTTGCAACGCGGGACATACCCATGATTGCGCACGTAATGCAGTGACACGGGTGTAATGAAACCGTGACGCATCAGCCGGCATAACGGCGCTTCACAATTGAAGGGATGCCGACCAGTGAGTCGAACCAAGTGTGAATTCCTCTTAACCCATTCATCTGCCGTCCCTGCATCCCTCGGGTCCGCCACGGTTTCCTCTTCTTCCGGAAACTCCCACACATCATTTTCCTCCTCCTCCTCCTCCTCTTCGCCCTCCTCTTTTCTCACGGCCTGAGAGGCCTGAGAATCGAACCAGGGGCGGGGAGTCTGCAATTCAAAGAAATCTCTAGTGGGTATGGACTCGGGAACTTTTCTACCTAGATGACTTCTACTACTGTACGAAATAAGCCCGTTCCGCCCCTCCACATTGAATTGGCGATTGTCAACAGAGGCGGCCATGGTTAACCTTAGAAATGAAAACAATACAAAGAATCTAAGGAAGGGGAAATTGGCTATCTACCACATATCTAGGCATGTAGGCGCCATTTAAGTTTCGAGGATCTGAAACCATATATATACCAAAAGGGGACGTTGAATGTGAGACGCCAAATGGGGCCCAAAGCTCCAGGATCTGTGCACCTATGCCACACAAGTAATACCGAGTCGAAAGAGGCCAAAATGTTTCCAACTTTGACGGCACCAGCCGTTGCACAAAAGAAAAGAAAGGAAATGAGAGGTAGCCAGTTGCCAAGCAGATTCACCGGATGTGACCGTGGCCTGAAGAACCCCGGCTCATTCGTGTCGGAAGCAACGTTGTACAGGGCATGTGACTTAAACCGCCTGTGAAGCGGCGAACTGGGTGGGACAAGCGGCCATACAACATTGGCCGTCTCTTGGACTCTTGAAAGGCCAACATTGCCAACCCATACCCCAGTAACCGGGCTCTGCGCGTCCAATCCCATCGATTTCGACAACTGAAAAGCCCGCTACTCTACGTATCAGAATACCTTCCACCAGCCATAGATTGTGGTATTTCACTGTATTTTATATCAATTTTTGTAAAGCTCAAAATTCAATTCTAAGAACAAAGCTGCTTATATATTCCAAACCACGTGCGAGAGACACTTAATAACTTAAATATTCAAAATAAAGTCCATAGGTAATTATAATATGTATGATTTAACTATAGTTTATGAAGATGATTCAGAGTGTTTTGAGATTTTACTCATGTTTTTTAATCAATAGTTTATGATATTGATGTTACAAAACCTGCACATTTCACATTTGAATTCAAAAGCATTTTAAATGAATTTTTAAGATTTTGATAGTGTTAAATTTTAGTTGTCAAAAATAATATATTTTTATTTTTATATTGATGTGATAGTATTTGACATGCTTTGTTCAATCAATCCAATTCATAAATTTCATATTACAATCATTATTATTTATTTAAAGAAAAAAAGAGTAGTAGATTAAAGCTCCATTAATTATGAACAATCAACCCAACTCATAAATTTCATAGTAAAATTCTTTTTCTTTTTAAAGAAAACAAAGAGTAGTAGATTGAAGCTTCATTAATTATGACTTGTAATTGTATACGTTCATCAACAAATATTTAATGTTCCATGTGAAAATATGTTTCGGATGTGAAATTGTAGGAAAGAAGATAATTTCAACACTCCAAAAACAAGATTTTCTTTTATTAGGGAGCCTGTGTAGTTTCATGGTTTGTTGGAGGCATGTATTGGAGTTGTGGAGTAGAGAAAGATGGAGAATGAAGTGATCAATGCAACTAAACGTGACAACATTGATAGAATAATTTGTACTTTATTTAATAGTTTTGATGGTACCAAATTTGATATTTTTATTTTATGAGCTTAACATTATGTATTTGATATTTCTCAAGGTTTGAGAGGAGATGAAAGACAAATGAAATGAACTAGATCTACATTAAATAAAGTTACACTCAATAGAAGGTTGAACTCTCTTGCCTTTGTAGTTGCAAATGTTATCATTCTCTATGAAGACCAAAATGAACCCTTATGCTTTCAACATAAAATTATGTCACCAATGAATTGAATTGTTAAATTATTCTTGTTTTTTCTATACTTATGTATTTGATGTGGTAGAATAGAATTTTTTAAATGATTTTTTTTTTTGTGTGAATGGATCTTTATTGTTAAATTTTGTGTATGATTGAAATGCCTTTCATTTTTGGTCATTTTTTAGTGGGGCCTGCAATGACATTTCCTAATTTTTCAATTGTTATCTTATTTGTACATAAATGCATTCATAAATGGCTACCTCAACATTAAATAATCATGGATTATTTTGTCTCTTAGTGAAGAAAAGGCGATATTTTCCATTGGGGTCTCGAGAAAGAATTTGCAAGTTTCATGAGCGAAAATTATGAAACCTTCAATGCTAATGTGTATGA
Source organism: Sequoiadendron giganteum (assembly GCA_007115665.2). Taxonomy (NCBI): domain Eukaryota; kingdom Viridiplantae; phylum Streptophyta; class Pinopsida; order Cupressales; family Cupressaceae; genus Sequoiadendron; species Sequoiadendron giganteum. The sequence continues at coordinate 43,203,896 of CM021110.1, forward strand.
TAACTTGATTGGCCCCTTCACAATCTACCTTAATTTAGAGTTATCAAAATTTATTACAAAATAATGTTTTTGTTAAAAGCCTTGATAATGTTGGATATTATGTTCTCCTTTCAATTATATGCTATTGTTAAAAGGTGTGTTGATCTAGAATATGTAAAAACATTAATACAATATAAAGGTGCCAAAAATCATCCAAATACAGATTGAGGATGGTAATGGGGTTCACACTTTCCTTCTAAGAGACGAGTTCCCTCCATAAAATTTGAAAACATAAGATATGTTATAGAGATTATTTAGGAAGATGAAGGAATTGAGATATGGTCTTAACATAGAATTCACATTGTAAGATGGGTAAGGACATGAATTTTTGTACCTATAGTTAAATTTTATTGTTCAGTCTTGCAAAACCCCATTTCAGCCATTTCCAATCTCATTCCTAAGTATTTTATCAAATTTAGAAAGAATATATTGCAATAAATGAAGCATATCTAAAATGAGCTTTCAAACATGTAGTTAAATAATGTAAAATGATGTTTGAGCTTTGGAGTTACCAATCTTGGGAAAAGCCTTTGAGCATGAATTTGAAAAAGTGGGGACTCCCATCAAACATAGTCCTTAAATATTGCTTATAGTGCCTTTTATTTCAATTTAAGGCAGGTTGTACATCCTTCAACTTGACAAAAGAAAAGAGAACTTCTTAAATAAAAATAGTTTTTGTATATAGAAGTACACTATATTTTTAACTTATATCATCAAATTTAAATGGATGTTTCTACACATTAAATAATTTTTTAAGGGTTATATTTGTTCTCAAAGGAATTTATCCATGCACACGTGTATTATGTTTCAATAATAAGAACATATTGTGTGTAAAATGTTTTAAACAAAATTTCTTATTTATATGTTATGTATATTATTCAATATTATATTTATGCCATAACACTTATTACACTATGGCATATGTTGCATGACTAAGGGAGGATCTACATCAGGTCATATAATGTATTCTCTTCTAGTATTAATACCCATAGGTCTCAACATAGGAATATATAAATAACGAAAAAATGGCATAATCTATTTCAATAATATTGAATGAATAATCAATCAAAGATTGCATTATCACATGTATATTTATAAAATAGAAGGCTCTAGATATTTTTGCTAAAATTTTGGTTGTACATTTTTTTTACTCCATTTCCAAAATATTTATCTACAACAATATGTCACTAACTTCTTTTGAGTTATATATCACCCTACATTTTATTAGGTGCTTAAGAACGATGTTTGTAAGAAATGCAAAGGCATCATAATGGTAGAGAGAAAAGTGCAACATTTTAGTACTCTTATTTTATATCACTTTACACGTGCATGTTTATATTATTAAGTAGCCCTAATTCCTAAAAGGCTTATATTATGTGTCTATGACATGCATTTAAATTAATAATCCCTAGGAAATTTTAACATGGAAGACAATATCATGGAATCAAACTAGGATAACCTATCCACATATATATCTCTAACACTTTTTTATCTAGGTCTAAAATATTCCACATATGTCTATAATAGCATTTAACATCCACTTTAATGGTCATTCTATTTTTATATTTTTAACTTAGGCATGATGCTTTAATAAGACTTGAAGAATTCTTATACTTAAACCCTAGGGTTGCTTTCTCCATAGTGCTTCTTAATACCATGCCCATTTGCTTACAACAAACAAAACTAGGTAAAATATTATCGAAGGTGTTGAATGATCTATTTTACATGGTAAACCAAGAGATGATCTTTTATATTAGATAGTAATGCAATAAGATCATGCACTATATCAAGGACAAAAAGATTCAAACCAAGCCATATGAAATGTGAAAGTCTTCTACAAAATATTGTCACTTTTATTTAGAGTAGAGTGAATGTATAGAGAGGAAAGATGAGAAACTTGTAATACCTCTTCTAATTTATAGAATGTACAAAGTAGGTATTTATAAAAGTATGTCCTCAACTATATTCCATATATATGTTGAAAAGTGTGACATGCATATGGTGCATATGTGGGTGGGGCAATGATATATTTCAAATATATATGATGTTATTTTTATTGTATGGACATGTTACATAAACATTTCCATGTGTTGCATGTATATAGTGTTAGTTGTATGATTATGTTATGTGGCATTGAGGTTTCTAGATGGTTCACACATATGGTAGCATAACACGTGGAAGTAAATTATCCATGTAGAGAACATGTATGGTCTTACTAGATAGTTATATATGCAATCATGTTTATGGCTATAGTATGTACATGAGTAGTAATGTGTGATGACAAAAAAAAATGTAGATTGACATACGAGGATAGTATTGTGCATAGATATATGAGAATTTATTTGAATACATTGAGTAAAGATAGAAGTGCACAAATGATGCTAAATATTATGTTTGAGGTAGCATTATAACCATGTCTACCATCTTGAGGATTAATGGCCACATTGCATTAGCAATTAGATGAGGAAATTATATGCATTGGTGTTAAAGAGTGTGTCACGTAGCCTAATCCATGTACTACCTAGTCTTAGCTACTTAAATATTTGATGAGCATCATGGAAAGTATGAGTGGTAGTCATGTCAGTGATGTTATCCCTCACGGTTGGTTTTGAATATTTCACACCTATTTTTTAGGATTATGGAAAGTTGTGGGCTCTAGTAGATGAAAAAATAGGGCTTAAGGGGTTCTACTTTGAATGTATGGTGCATGCCCAAGTATTATACAATGTCAAGAATGAAAGTGTTCTCATTAGCTATGTAAAGAATGGTATAAGTACCATAGTATTGAGGCTTAGCATTCTAGTGTGAACTCTTGAATATTCCTTTTTAAAAATATAAACAAACTTTGTCACCTACCTAAAAGGTATGAGTCATGTAGTAAGTGTTATAGCAAGGTCTTTATATTTGAGTTGAATAATTTATTTATTTTAATACATTTTATTATATTTTAAAGTAATTTAGATCTATGTAATTATTAATTTAAGGGTTGATAACTATAAATTAATATTTTAATTATATGAAGTCTACCTTAACACATTATATTTTAAAAATTATTAATAGTTTATTTTTGAAGTAACTTTTTATAGTATATTATTAATACCTTAATATAATAAAATGTAATAAATATTGATATGTTTTATGATCTATAATATTAATTTGTATATAATATAGTTTAAAGGTTTTATAAATTATGTATTGGGGATATTATAGTAACTTATTTCATTTATGGAATATAAGATTATATATATATATATAGATATTTAATACTCAAATTGCTACCTGTGATATAAGAGGGATTCACTGCACATGGGTCTCTTTATTCTCAAGAGATCTCTAGGGAACGAATTGCCCTTATACACCTCAAACTGAACGAATCGATGAAACTGTGAAGGATAATGAAAAAAGTAGCTTCAAGCCCCGAAGGAGCAGGACTTCTAGATTTCTATTCCCAGCTGAGGAGCTCTCATCCAAAAGACGTCAACACATTTTCAAGATGCCAGCACGATGCGTTGTCGTCCACAAGATGCGTTGGTGTCCTAAGCCCCGAAGAACTTAGGAGATCAAATGGGTGAAACTGAATCTTACTTCTCAACTAGGGTCTAAAAGAGTGAAGGATCAAACAATCGAAAGAAAGCTAGAGATTAAAGGGAAATGTAAGAGAACTTAAGACAAGATTACCTTCGCACATCTAAATCTTTATTCCAAGTTTCCCTTCGTAACCTACACATGAAAGATTAAGGGGAAAAGGTTGGGGATGTATAGGGGCCTGCCTCAGTTAGACCCTCGTATTGGTGTTCCCACCTCCATGGATAGCCAAGTTTGGAAAAGAGTGTAAAGGAAGTAAGCAAAGTGTGTGGTGAAAACAAAACCTGCTTTGGAGTAGAGACTGCACTACAAAGTAATAAATGGACTAGTAAGAGAGAGTGATAGGGAGAGAGAGAGTTACCCATGGGTCAAGACCCTCTTTCGGAGCACACGGGCGCACCACGATGTGCTTGCTTGAGAGCTGGTAGATGCTAGAGAGATGCTAGTTGTTGGAGGGACCTCAGTCTAGCATGGATTCACCAGTAAAAGTGTTGTGATTCAAGGATAAAGCTTACCCAAGACTAGAGCAAGTGGTGACAATGCCTGAATTAAAGACTTCCAACCCCAAAATGAGGGCCAAAAAGGGGTTTTTATGCATGTTAGGATGACACAGAGTCGTTTTACTTGAGACCTAATTGCCAAGACACATGTCGCAAGGGTCAGGGTTCTAGATTCATCATTTCAAACTCAAAAAACCACCAGGACGCTTGTGCACTGCGCGGACGTCCGTGCACCGTGTAGGCGTCCAAGGCCTATGTTTTTCAGGAAACATGTTGTCAAGCTTCTGTCGTTTCGCCATGTGTCCACATGGAGTCAAAATCATGAAATTTTGTCTCATGAAATTTTTTCATTAATGCTTCTAAGGTGTCATAAATGATAGGCAAGATGCGAAAATGTGGAATTGTCCCTAGGTACAATTTTGCAACATTACATTTTTCCCCCACTTTAGTGGGCTCAATTTTGGGGAAAATTAGCCTCACTAAAGTAGCTAGAAGAAAGATTTCACCCGACTTTTGAATTTTACGAAAATGTGTGCCAGAAAGAGGGACCACAGAGGTCACCGAGGTCAAGCTGACTGATACTGAGGATGCCCCCATCTTCCGAGCTCAACAATCAAGAACACAATGGTCATGAGGAATTGTTAAAAACTATATCTTGCAAAACTAAAATTTTGAGTTAGTTTCAAAAAATCGGAAGAAACTACCACGAAGAGAAGAATGATCAAGAAAAAGTTGTTCATTCGGAGGAAAAATATGATCAAGAGGTGATTATATGCCTCCTCCTAGGTTTTCCCCCAGCATGGTGGGGTAAATTTAGGAGAAATTGGGGGGCTACGAGGTCTAGGAAAAATGGGCCTCGGGGAGGCCTATATATACCTAGGTGGGCCCCTAGAAGGGTCATTTTCACTATTCACTGTGGGCAGATTGTTCAATTTTGTGAGAGAAAAGTCATAAAAATACTGAGCAGGAGAGAGTACGAGGCACTGAGGCTAGAGAAAATATGTGAGGACATCATCGCAAAATGTGAGGTTGACCAGGTAGGCTTCTTAGTCTTGATCTTCGTGCATTTTAGCTCATATTTTGGAAAACAAATTATGCATCGAGGTGCGCATGCGTCTGAAATGTGCACTTGCATCCTTTTTCTACACTGTCATCTAGGACATGCGCTGGGGTCCCGGATCCGCACTGTCATCCTAAGGACGCATTGGCATCCTCTGGGCAACTATGGCGGTCTAGGACGCAGGCGCATTGTGCAGACATCTGCGCGACACACATATGTCCTTTTATATGTTTTCTTAGCATGATCATGTTTTTGAATTATAAATTTTTTACTTTTTGTAGGAGTATTCGGAGATCCAGGAGCATCTTAGAGGGTGAGCATTCCAACTCGTCCATGAGTAGAGGGATTGCCTATCACTAGATGAGATCACACACTTGGAGCAGGTCAGTCTCTAGCACGTATTCACTATGCAAAAGATGTGATACCATGATGGGATGCTCACTACTCTGATGGAGTGGTTGGATGCTACTATGTCATCTTTCCATCTACCATGTGGAGAGATGACCATCACCCTCAAGGATGTTTATTGGATCCTCAAGCTCCCCATCCATGGATGACAAGTGGTCCTAGATGACACCCGATCGACACAGGAGTGTAGTGAGGGCATCCAATACTGCACAAGGCGGACCGACGGCGATGACGACACTGGTCATATCTAAACTCACTGGTATGACTAGGCGAGGACTACAAATTTGTTGCTCGCCGGGTGATGGTAGTGACAGTCGCTTTTCACATCACCATAGACAAGTGAGGTTCACATTTGCACGGGGGCCTCGTATTGATTATCAAAGAGATGGTTGAGCACATGACTATTTTTTCCTGGGGGTATAGCATGTAGCGCACCTCTACCAGGAGCTTGAACGGTATGTTCATTATGAGTACTGTAGTCTCACTGCATGCACACTTTTACAAGTGTGGCCATTCACCCACATCATGTGCACCTGACTAGTCAGTTTTCCCTAGTGATGGTCATATCAGGTCTTGATGGCCCACTGGTATGACATGACAGGCTAGTGGTGATTCAGGGACTTACAATTTTGGAGGCTACAATTTGACACTGTCACCACAGGAGAGGTTTGTTGGAGACCCCACCGCTATTGTAGGTGGGTTGATGATAGCAGGTTCCTTAGGAACCTAAAACGGGACCATTTTTTAGTGGTTTGTCATGATTATATTGTTCCTTATTATTGGAGCTGGGTCATGCGGCAACATGGCCGTGTACCGAATATACCGCCTATAAAGAGAAAAAGTCTTATTTCCAAGAATCGATAATACTTTAAATAAATTCATTTATATTCAAAAGAAATTCAACAAAATGTGAAGTGTGAAACTCTTTAATTCCAAACAACTTCAAAACAACAACTTAAAGTTGACAAATATATTCATAATACTTCTAGTTAAATTTATACATGTGTCATCTTACATGACATTGATAATAATACAAAGGTATATGTATCTTAAGTTTACAATTAGAGACTTAGGCATTTTTTCGCCTTAATCTTTTCAATACATAATTCCAGATATAAATAATACATAAATGAAGAAAATATCCTTCGATCTTCAATCCAATAGCTTATCTTCAAACATGAAGATGAGAACAAGAATCAGGGGCTTTTTCCACCCAAGCTCAAAGCTTACACTTCCTCGGAATTCCTTAGTCATTCAAAGAATACCCGACCTTGCACGAATCGCTTAGTAAAAAGCAGTCGACAAGCAAGATGGAATTTGGTGCGCGCCTAGTATAACTAGTAATACCACAAGCATTTTCATTTTTCTAATTCATTTAAGAAACAAGAAAGTTTGATACTAGGATATGATAGAAAATTAATTCATTCCATCTATTTCAATGGTCCTTAAGTTACTTGGCCAAGTAAAATGTCATGCATGACAAATAAAAGTAGTTTTGGTAAAGCAAAACTACACTCTATAAACCCATATTCGGCACTCGTACGAGAAGGTAACTTTCCAAACACATGACATGCACATTCATTTATCAAGCATGCATGGTTCCATTCACAATAAAATTAATCTTTCTCAACATCTTAACTGCAATCTTGTTTCAAGCAAAAATGGTTTAAATGCAGTATTTTCATCGTTTTTAAATATAAACATCATTAAATTAATATTTAAATCGAATAATTAAAATAACAAAAAGAAGCTGTATCTCAAGTATGTAATCTAATTACATATTGAACAAGAATTAAATGAGCACACATTCTTTTGGTTCATTTGCTCTTGAAATTTAATAAGACTTTAATATAGCCTTTCTCTAATTCGTTTAATTTCAAGGTAATTATATTTTTTACTTTATTTTATTTTATTTTTTGTTTTTCCTATTTCCATTAAAAATATTATTTTCACCAAAAACATAAAACCTCATATTTAATTATGTTTCGAAGGCAATTTTTTTTTAGAATCATTCCTGAAGATTTATCAAATTTAACTCAAGTTTTTTTAAGCATATATAATACACAAAAATATTAAATCTTATCATTTTGGAAAATATTCAGCAATTTTATTTAAACCAAAAATACTATCTTTTCTGTTTCTATTGTTTTGAAAGTTTTATCTATCTGACAGTTTTTATTTTGGAAGCATTTCTAAATTTAAATAGATCTAAAATAGTATGTTTTATGTTTGCATCTTTTTAATATATTAAATCAGAATTTCCTAAAATAAATAAATCTATTGTTTCTTGATAGTTTTTTGTTCAAGCTGTTCAACAATTTTTTGTTTAAGTTATTCTTTGATTTTCCATAAAAACACAGCTTGGTGTAAGATCTTTCTTCTAAATTGATTAAAACAAAGATTTGTTTTCTATTAAAATTAAAATACAAGAATAAAAGAGAAAGAGTTAAACCCAGATGTGAATTGACTGTAAATTTTGGTGAATATTAATTTCATTGAATCTACTTGGTATTCCTGTAGCTGTGTGTTTCTTGATTTTGGTCTGTTGGTGTTTCCTCTGTCAATTTTTTGTTTCTAAATTCTCTTTTGTTTCTGACCACTTCTCTTTCTTCTTATCTCCACATTCGTATGAGACTGAGATCTTTGTTGTCTTCTTTTATTCTAGCACACCTTGCCTGTCTCTCTGTCCACATACCTCTTTCCCTTCTGCTGGTTGCATTCTCTATTCTTCTCCTACACACTTTTCCTCTCTACACTCACTCTCACCCATTCCCTGCTGGTTGTATCCTCTCTTCCTTTATTCAGGTGCTTGGGAGATAGTAGAGTAAGGTTTTTTAAAAAATCAAAAACACTCCCTTCCCACTGGTCGTGTATGATGGAGTTTTGAGCAACCTCCAAATAAATTAAGACTAAAATAGTTATCCTCTCTCATGGCCACGCATGGGTAAGATAAGATGAATCCCCCAATTAAAAAAAGATAGAAAAATATATGTTTTTCAGCCTCCTCTCCCAAAAACGGATTTTACTTCTATGTGTCTTCTCCAATTCGAATTTTTCCTTCTCTGTCTAGCGTGGGTGAATGGGGAGACTTCTGTGATCAGCACCCTCCCTATCCTCAGGCTATGCAGGGATTAGAAGGTGGAAAGAGTTAATGAGCAGCAACAAAACTCTTCTCTTTGCTAACTACGTGGGTTTTGAAGGCAATGGTTCTCAACATAAACAATACATTCAGAATGAAATCTTTTCTTTTCCTTTGCTCTTCCTCCTTCTTACTATTTCTACGCATAGGTAAGTATGAATATCTTGCAATTAATCTCCATATTCAGCTATTTCTCTACTGGCACATGGAAAATAAGATGAATCATCCCTCTGTTTTCTGCTTGTGCTCTCAAAAATGGATTTCTCACTCTCTTCCCCAATTTGAATTTCTCTCTCACTGATCTTTACTCATGAAAAGATGTTGGAGTTATTCACCAAGCCAAATCCACTTTTCGTGTTTGATCTCCAACTAATTTGGCCATGACTCCAAGTTTAAATTTTGATTGCATTCAATTTTGGCTAAAAGATATTTTCTTCAATTTGTTAAACTGCTGTTTGAATTCCATTTCAAATTTGAATGTATTTCTTTTTCCAATTTGTTTTCAATAACCTTGTTTTGATATTTGATTATTTAAACATTTATATTTATTTTTCTTATTTATCAAATGAGAAAAATACAATTACATCAAATAACACTATTTTATATTTTATTAATTTTTTCATAATTAAAACTCTATTCCATTAATTTAAAATAAAAGCATCATTATTTTTAAATAATAACAAAATATTGACATAAGGAATTTAATTATTTAAATAAGATCAATTTTCTCACAAAATAATCAAATCGTCATTCAAAGAAAACATATACTCTTTCACATATATTTGAAAAATCAATTAAACTTAATTTAAATTTGCAAGTATAATCATCACAAAAATACATTAAAATAATAACTAAGTGCGTGTGTGAGATTCTATCATCCTCATAAATGTCTAATGGCTAAAACAACTCTACCTGATTGATGTTCTCGCCTTCATTCACATTCACTTGTTCCTGCGTTCACTTGCACTCGAATTTTCATCAGCAATGACAAACCCCAAATTTAATAAAACTGCATTTCAAATAATTTCAATTTATATTCCACTTTCAATTTCAATTTCAATTTCACTTCAATTTAAATAATCATTTAACATAATAATTAAAAATCTCATGATTAATAATTTGCATTTAAATAATCAATAAAATCAGTACGTGACACCGCCTGATGTGCTCACATACACCAGGGCACACCACAGTGTAGTGAGGTTAGGTGATCGCCCTTGCCCCTCCATTACAAACATCATCTTTTTGGATGATGATGATCTCGATCATGATCTACCAGCCATGGCGACAGTGGATAATGTTGGGGTGGCAGCGGATTACACACGGTGGTAGAAGAGGCATCGTCTTGCTCCAGTTTTCGGTGGGGGTTCTCTGAGAGGGGAACTTGGCCCACAAGAGGACGAGTCCTGCCAATCTCCACAGGATAGAAGGTGAGGCTGCTAGTAGAGCGGTGCAGAGGAGGAGGAGGAGGCGGTGCCTATGAGGCCGCGATGACGAAGGAGATCAGCTCTCCCCCAGCTACCCATGTTTCATTAGCACCACCAGCCTCCACCATCCTAACAGCAGTAGCGTTAGCATTTCCCAGGGTGGCCACCGATACCAGCAGCACAGGCCCTAGTGTTGATCCACACCCTGATCCCACATGGCAGCTAGGGGATCCAGGTATACATAGTGCATTGTTGTTATTTTTATGCTTTCCACATTTTTGTTTATGCTTATATACATACACATGCCATGTGATAGTGATCCTTGTCTCTCTCTTTGTGATTGCAGAGGATGCACAGGGATGGACTGGGCTTATAGCTCAGTGTATTTCAGAGGTGGCCCATGTTATGTCAATCCAAGGGATAGTCCTAGAGGCTTACCAACCTGTTTTAGCAGGGAGGTATGCCCCCACTTTTGAGCCACTAGAACGTCTATGGACTATATAGGAGGAGCAGGGTGTGGAGGTGGTGTAGCTGAATGTGGAGTTGACAACCACTAGGGGATAGTGAGATCAACTTTTAGGGGAGTTGTGGATGATGCTCGCCAAGAAAGACACGATAGTGAGGAGGGAGGATGTGGTCGAGGCAACACATGACGCCCTTCAGAGCCGCATTGATGAGCTCGACGTGCATTCGGTGGCTGTGATCTCGATAGATGTTCAACGGCTATAGTAGGAGCTCATCTAGGTGAAGTTGGACATTTGTTCGTTGCAAGAGGAGCTCAGAGGGATATAGGCGGGTCTATCTACTTCACATTCACACTGACCACGGTTGTAGACCATTGTGCAACCTCCTCTTAGAGCACTAGAGTGGCCACCAGAGCCAAAGGGATCAGGGAGCCACATGCCACGGGGATAGGACCCCCTTTTTTGTACATCATTTTTGTAGCTAGATGTAGATATACATACATTCTTATAGATCTTTTGTATAGACACATATTCAATAGCCACTCATTTTTTATAGTAGTGGCCCGATATATGTACATGACATTTGATCCATATATATATACATCAGTTTTGGTACCATGGTTTTGCTTATGTGTATTTTTTCCATTTTATTTATGCTCATGCTATGGATGGATGTATGCTTATTAGAAGCTAATCATGATTTAATTAAACACGTTTGTTTACATGTTAATTGAATGCTATGATAATCTAATTCATTTAAAAGATGTAATGTGATGTACATATATTTAGCACAGTCAGAGACATGTATGTATGTTTTTATTACACGTATGCACACATGGTCATGTCATAAACACAAAAAAAATCATGATGTGAAAATGAGTAAATGTTAATATATGCAGTATTACTACCCTTTAGGGAGAACACCACATACATGGCACATTAGAACCTATGCATAGAATCGACGAAGATGCATCAAATTAATAGGTTCTTTTAAAGGTGTTCCATCCCTAGACGATAATCCATAGGCACCTGAACCATATACAGAAACCACGATGTAAGGACCTAACTAGTTATGGCTAAATTTCCCTTTCTGGTCAGGTGGCACATTTACTTTTTTTTTATTTTCACATAGAACTAGGTCTCCTAGTTTGAAGGTTCTAGGAAGCACACCCTAATTGTATTGTCTTGGTAGAGATCGCTGATAAGCTTTAAGATGATCGAGGGCTTGTAGACGGCACTCGTCGAGCATCTCTAGCTGATGCGAATAGTTAACTCGATAGGTTTCATCATCAATCAAACCTCTAAGGGAAACTTGCAAAGATGGGATTTCCAACTCTAATGGCATGATAGCTTATGTGCCATACATGAGGTTACAAGGCATCGTTCTCATCGTCATGCGAACATTCATGCGATAAGCCCACAAAGCATATGTCAGTTGAATATGCCAATCTTTGTCGTGTTTATTAACTGTTTTATGAAGAATGAGTTCAAGTGTTTTGTTAGAAGCTTCTGCTTGGCCATTGGATTGTGGATAATACGATGTAGAAAACCTATGTTGAATACAAAATTTCTCTAGGAACTGCTTTACTTCCTTGTTTTTAAATGGTGTACCATTATCTGAAACAAGCGTAGCAGGCAGCCCAAAAAGAGAAATGATGTTGTTCAAGAGGAAGCTACAGATGGTTTCAACATTCATAGATTGGAGCAGAATAGCTTCAACCCACTTTTTGAAATAATCTATAGTGGTAATGATAAAGGTATGTCCTTTGGAAGAAGGAGGTGATATTTTTCCAATAATATCTAACCCCCATTTTGCGAAAGGCTAAGGAGAAGTTTGATTTTACAACTCTTGAGCATGAGTGTGGATATGGCGGCTATGTTGTTGACATTGGAGGCACTTCTTGACAAAACTGAAGGAATCTTGTTCCATCATCTACCAATAGTATCCCATGTGTATCAGTTTCCTCAACAGGGATCTACCACCGATGTGTCCACCCCCAAAGCCTACATGGGCTTCTTTAAGGGAAAGGGGATTTCTACTTTAGTGAGGCATCTTAGCAACAAGCCATTATAGCCTTTGTGATAAAGAACATCTGATAAGATGATGTAATGTTTTGAAAGCTTTTGTATATGGGTATGATCGCTTTTCATCGCGTCACCGGGAAAGTTTCCAATTTTTAAGTAGTTGTAGATACTAGAGAACCACTCTCCTGAATCTGCATGAAAGCAAGATAGAGACTCAAGCTCGGGTTGATCAGGAACCATCAAGGTTCACATGACCTGAACCACGAAGTGATATTCCTTTGCATCCTCTTCTGAAGGTACCAAGGAAGCAGTGATTTCCATGACATCTTCATGTCTATTTTCTCTCCTAGGAATATTGTTTATTATGAAATAGGAAAAATGACTAAGCAGAGACAAAGTGAGGTCTTGATACCAAGACAACTTACTTTATTTAGCTTGATAAGTCCCTATGATCCAGGATTCACAATAATTTCAAAGTCACCTAGTATACGAAGATGTTTAATCTTTAATGTGATCGTGACATGCAAGCCGACAATAAGAGCTTTGTACTTTGTGATATTATTAGTGCAAGGAAAATCTAGTACAAAGGATATGGGGACCGGTTTGCCTTCAAGGGATATCAGGACCACACCCACTCCAGAACTGGTCTAACACCGTAATCCATCAAAGTACATCTTCCATTTGAGCTCATAGTTGATTGCACATATATTCTCATCAGGGAATAGGTCCAACCTAGGGAAGGAGTGAGGCAAGGGAGCGTCTTCCAATTGATCAGAAATCACTTGTCCTTTTATCGATTTCTAAGTTATAAATGTTATATCAAACTCATAAAGAAACATAACCCACTTCGCTAATCTTCCCGCAAGGTTAGCACTAGAGAACAAATGCTTCAAGAGATCTGTTTTTACTATGACGTGAGTTTCAACATGGAGGAGATTGTGCCTCAACTTCTGTGTAGCGAATACAAGAGAAAGGCATTGCTTCTCCAAGGATGAATAACATGTTTCATAATCGATGAGGACATGGCTAATGTAGTAGACCGCTCTCTTTCTTCCTGCGTCATCATACTGAGCTAGCAAGGCCGACAAAGTGTATGGTGATGTGGCGAGGTAAAGAAGGAAGGGTCTATCTTGCATAGCTGGAATTAGTACAGGAGGATGGCTCAGATAGGCTTTGATGGATTCAAAATCTCTTTGACATTCTTCATCCCATATGAAATGAACATCCTTTTTGAGTAAACGAGTGAAAGGAAGGGTACGGTCAGCCAACTGAGATATGAATCTATGAACTTCTTGAATCTTCCCTTGTAAAATTTGCAACTCGGTGATGTTCCTTGGTGGAGGCATGTTAGCAATAGCATCAATCTTATTCATGTCAACTTTGATTCCATAATAAGAGACTATAAACCCAAGAAGCTTTCCCATGTCTATGCCAAAGACACACCTATGGGGATTGAGTCTCATCTTGTAAAATCAGATCCTTTTGAAAATAAGATGAAGATTCTTCACATGGTCTTGACAATTTATGGATTTCGCCAAGATGTCATCAACATAATCTTCTAAGATTTTTTGAATGAAATCATGAAATATCAGGGTCATCACTCGTTGGTAAGTCGCTCCTACATTCTTTAAACCAAAGGGCATGACCACATAGCAAAAATTCCCCCAAGGGGTAGTGCAGGTTGTCTTGTACTGATCATCTGGGTTAATACAAATCTGATTATAACTCCAGAATCAATCCATAAAAGATAATAATGCATGGCCTACGGTCAAGTCCACAATCATATCTATATTAGGTAACAAAAAATCATCCTTAAGAGAAGCCTTGTTAAGGTCTTGAAATTCAATGCATATACGAATACGACCGTGAGGTTTACTAACAACAACTATATTCAAAATCCAAGGAGAGTAGTCAATAGGATAGATAAAGCCTACTTTTAACAACTTCTCTATCTCAGTCTTGACCATTAAAGCTACCATAGAGTTGATCTTTCGAATTTTCTACTTAATAGGCTTGGCGTCAGAACATAGAATGATATTATGGACCACTATGGATTCATCAATACCGAGCACGTCCTCATATATGAAAGCGAAGATATCAGGGTTTGCATGTAAGAGATAAGAATTCTCATCTATTTCCTTGGAAGAGAGGCATTTTCCAACTTTGATCACCTTTATCTGAAGATTTAGTATCCATGGGGACTTCGATAGTATCTCCTTTAAGGAGAGAGTTGCGGTCCTTGAGATGAGATATTAGAACATCATCGTTGACATTAGATAGAGGGTCTTCTTCATCAATGCTCAAAATGGATTCTTCGAAGTATGCTTATTTATGTAAGTGATACGGGAATTGTTTCTTGTGATGATAAGGAGGTAACAAAGAGTAAGCGCCCAGAAAATCCCCCAATGCTTCATCCAAAGAGAAGACATCTATGAGGACCTTATCGGCTTGTCCCCTTTCTTCTATCAACTCAGGATGAACCAATTTTAACGATTCAACCAAAATCATGTTAACATTCCACCAAGGTTTTTGTTTATACTGTTCAACAGGGCATCCCAAACCCAGATAGCATTGTCATTGCTTAAACTGAATAGGGACCTGTATTCCTTGCTCGATACGTCCTAGGCCTTTCTGCCCATATCCATACTGAGAAGCAAGTTCATAACGAAACCCATAGTGAGCTCGTAGATTTTTGGGAGGGGGCGACTCTATGTAGAGCGTCTCGTTCCACCAATGGATGTCGAAAGTTTCTACAAGAGTAGTCCCACTTCCTTTACTCGGCTCACAAACATTAACCTCCCTTACAAAAATGGAGTCACTCTCCCAGGGAGAAGTGGTCTTCTAGATAGGATCACACTTCTCTTCCTCAACAGGAGGGTCACTCGTCCTCATGTTAGCAGAATCTAGAAATTCTATATCAGAGGGGTCTGATTTATACTCCGCTATGAAGAATTCAGAGAAGTTCAAGGAACCCCAATCATCACCTAAGAGAGCATTTGATTTAGGGGATGAAGGAGAGGATGGGGGATATTTACAATCTTCCTCTTTAGGTGGTTCATCTCAGTTGATACTTGCTCAAGGGACAACATCCACAGAGGTTATCAATGAGGAACATGCCATAGCATCAACGGTTAAGGATGGAATGAAATTATTGAGAGTGGATGTAGTCAAATTACGACCAACAACGACCAATAATCGAAGGTGCACAACCTATGGATCTGCTTTAACCGTAACCACCCAACTGTTAGCAACGAACTTTAAAGAATGATGTGGGGTAGAAGTTACTTCACCCATATTGTGAATCCAAGGTCTTCCTAAATTAAGATTGTATGGTAACGGGTTGGGAATTACATAGACTAGTGTAGGCAAGGTAATAGGTCCCAACTACAAAGGTAGCATTATCGTTCCTAGAGATTGGCTGCTAGAATTATCAAACCCATGAATATATAAGGAGGAATTTGTTAAAGAGGATGAATCGACTTTAATTTTAGATAGTAGATCTATACCGCAAACATTGAGAGCTGAACCAGTGTCAACGAGGGTACATCTAATATTGATGTTGTTAGCATTTATTATAATCATCAAAGGTTTTTCTTTTTTCTACACATTCAAAGGCAGGAGTTCTTATTGGTGGAATGTAATATTCGACGAATCCACTCGAATATGTGCCATCAATGCATCAACATCTGTGGGCCTAGTGGAGGTAGGAAAGAGAATCTTTTGTAAGGCTTCTTGCAACATCTCTTGATAAATCAAAGCAGTTTGAAGAAAATCCCAAAGCGAGATCTTAGCCGGAGTAATACAAAGCTACTCGACAAGATCGTAATCACCGGGTGCTTTGATTGTGGGCTTAGGAGTTGGAGGAAGGTCAAGTTGAGATGGTGGTAAAGAAGTAGGAACAGTAGCTTGTTGTTCTAGGTTTTGTTTGTTTCCCTTTGTAGGGCATGTATGTCCAACAACATTATAAGAAGTAGAGTCAGTAGCGTTCACAAATCTAGAATATAAGTTCGACGGATTGCTATGACCTGAAATCCTTCAGATGTAGTAGTCCTTTCTAGGGAATGGCTCAGCTAGGGTCATATAAATGATGGGTTTCTTGGGGCTTGGAGGAGCCACAAAAACTACTACCACATTTACTGAGTCTTCAGCTGGCAAGGAAGGAGTTTGTTTTGGAGATTTACAGAAAGGGGAGAGTGCTTATAAGAAATCATCTAGAGAATCTTCCAACATATCAAAATATTGTTCAAAAAAGGACTCATTATGACTAGTCAACATTATGAAAATGGATCCGATGATTCATGTCGGGTTCACCAAAATGTGATATAAGAGGGATTCGCTTCACACAGGTCTCTTTATTCTCAAGAGATCACCAGGGAATGAACTTCCCTTATACACCTCAAACTAAACAAATCAATGAAAATGTGAAGATAACGAAAAAGTATCTTTAGGCCTCGAAGGAGAAAGACTTCTAGATTTCTATCCCCAGTTGAGGAGCTCTCGGCCAAAAGACGTCAACGCAATTTTAGGACACCAGCATGACGCACTGTCATTCACAAGACATGCTGGCATCTTGAGCCACAAATAACTCAGGAGCTCAAATGGGTGAAACTAAATCTTACTTCTCAGCTCATGCCAAAAAGAGTGAAGGATCAAACAATCAACAGAACACTAGAGATTAAAGGGAAATGCAAGAAAACTTAAGACAAGATTACCTTCATGCATCTGAATCTTTATTTCAAGTTTCCCTTCATAACTTGCACACAAAAGATCAAGGGGAAAAGGTTGGGGCTGTATAGGGGCCTGCCTCAATCAGTAAGAGAGAGTGATAGGGAGAGAGAGTGTTACCCATGGGTCAAGACCCTCTTCCGGAGCACACAAGTGCACCACGATGTGCTTGCTTGAGAGATGGTAGTTGCTAGAGGGACCTCAGTCTGGCATGGCTTCGCCAGCAAAAGTGTTGCTATTCAAGGATAGAGCTTACCCAAGACTAGAGCAAGTGGTGACAATGCTTGAATTGAAGACTTCCAACCCCAAATTGAGGGCCATAAAGGGGTTTTTATGCATGTTAGGATGACACAAAGCCATTTTACTCAAGACTTAATTTCCAGGACACGTGTCACAAGGGTTAAGGTTCTTGATTCACTATTTCAAACTTAGAAAACCACCAGGATGCTAACGCACCCCATAGGCATCCAAGTCCTACGTTTTTAGGAAACACACTGTCAAGCTTTTGTTGTTTCACCATGTGTCCACATAGAGTCAGAATCATGAAATTCCATCTCATGAGATTTTGTCATTAATGCTTCTAAGGTGTCATAAATGCTAGGCAAGATGTGAAATGTGGAATTGTCCCTAGGTGCAATTCTGCGACATTACACTACCAAGGAGGTGGCTCCCATTATATTGATAAGAAAAACTAGATAAATATAGTTTGTTAAAAATTCTCCATCAATTGGGTTTGTGGGAATAAATAGTAATTAATCTCATGGAAAGCTTAGTTAAACTAATCAATTTCGTTTGTGAAAAGAGGCCCTGATTTGAGAAAGCTAAATTAAAAAAGGGTTGGATTTTCTTCCTGTAAAAGCATTCCCAATATAGATCCATAGCTGTGGTAAGTTTTGTAATATTTTTCACCTTTTCATATTCTACAACATCACAAACTAGACCATGCTTTGAGGATGTATTGAACACAAAAATCGTAAATATAGTTTCCTTTGCCAGGTTCTTCTCTAGGAGACTACACAACATTAGTTTGCCTATAATTTTCATTTTCGTGGTTTTGATTGTATTGGTCAAGAAAATGTCGATCAAAGTCACATAATGAATGTGCCCTTGATCCAATATTTGGCTACCAATAACCTTCCTTAAGTCACATCCTTGATTGATGGGTCTTTTATCAAGAAGACCCTGTGTGGCTAGGCAAAGACATCTTCATTCCTACACTAGCAAACATAGCTCTAAATCATAATTTTTTCTGTTGTTGACTACCCATTGCATCTTGCTACATTTAAAGATTGATAGAACTATGTGATTTCCTACTTGGTAAAGCCAGTGTGTGCCCAAATTTTGATGGATTGATAGTATGAAAGTGAATCAATTGATTATGCATTATTACACGGTTTGTTGAAACTCAAAGTTGGCTTGTTGTAGTGATCTCTAACTTGGTAATCCTACGAAGCTCCATCCAATCATTAAATTGGTTAGAAATGATAGAGGGGAAATTTTGATCAATGGAGTGGTTTTATAGATAGTCAGCTACTCTATTAGCCTCTCTAAAAATGTGTCATATTGTATAGTTCTCGATGTTAGCTAGATACGAATGAAATGTGATTCACCCACATTAGTGTTTTCTAGCTTGGAACTTGTTTGGTAAAAATAACCCTAATCACAACTAAGGAGTCACCTTTCATATCTATATGGTATAGATTGTTCACAATGCATGCTTTTAATCCTTCTAAGAGGGCCACAAACTTAGCCTCCATCTCAGTACCATTTGGTAGTTTGAAAAAGCTAGCAGTTTGCCAATTTCTGTCATTGTCCCTTATTAAGAATCCAATATTGGAAAAACTAGGATTGTTGTGCATAGCCTCATAAAAATTCAATTTCAATCTACCTTGGGGAGGTAAAATCTATTTGGATTTTTCTCATCATGCGTTATCTGACCCAATTCCACCACTTCCATGTATGGGTACCTTTAGATGAGGCCACATAATATGCATCTATCATCCCAAGTCATCGAGATTTTTTATTTTTCAATTTAGCTTGAATGTTCTAGTGCTTACAAATACCAATCATGATCTTATTTATGATGATTTCCATACCCATATATTTCTTCTTAAATTTTCTAATATTTCATTCTTTCTAGAGCTATCATATTATCATTGCAAGCATTTCATTCCAAATTATAACCCATTGTGACCCTTTCTATGGCCGTATAATACTATATTATTATAATAGTATCTTTCATGCTTTATATTATATTACGCAAGTTCATCTTTAGATTTTATAGTTATCACATACTATTTAATGTTTTAAACATATAATAACAATAAAATATGAAGTTAGAGTAAAAGGGTATTTATCTAATTAATTATTTAAACACTTAGGCCCCTTTTCACACTAGGGTACAAGTTCATAGAGATATACAAAAAGGGGATCAAAAGTGGCATGCCTTTTTTTGAAATCATATAAGTTCCTAAAATTGGATGAGTAATTTGAGATTCATGCAATCAAAATTTGAAGATACAAAATGAATAATAATTGTAGTACTTTGAATCTAGTTTCTAAACTATGAAAGTTTTTCAAAAATAGTTAAGATTAAGAGGATGGAATGTTCTACACACAAAAAAATGTTCTTATTTTTTGTGTAAAATATAACATAGCATCTGCTCTATACCCCGTTATTTTTTTATTGTATTTACTATTGTGAAACACCCATTGGTAGAAATATAGTTAAGAGTGAGTAGCAAAAGTTGTATATTTTTTTTGTAATTTTTTGTTGAATAATTTTTTATTTATTCAAAGTGGATGGATCCTAAGAATCACATCACTGAGTGTGTGCATCACATAACTTGCACTAAAATAATTGAAAATGTAAAAAAAAATCAATGTGTAAAGAACGAAGTGTATCGAGCAACCCTATATTTTTTTTCAAATTTTGACAAGTAGATCAAAAGCTATATTAAATAAAAATGAACGCATATGTAACTGGGAAATATGGAAACAATAGTAAAAGAACTTAAAAAATATTAATGTATTTTAAATATATATAAAAAATTAAATGGTTAGAAAGCTTAGAAGATGTGTGAATTTTTGGTGGTAATTTTTATTGAAATTGTTATATAATGTGTAAACCCGATGATGTGTAAGTTGATAAATGACAATGAAGGTCAAAAACACAGAAAAAGGAGGAAAATAAATAGTCTAGACCTATAGGCTTGTTATCCAAACCTATTCCAAAGCAAAAAGAATACAATATTTTTTAACTTAAAGTGTGCTCGTGTTATGTGGAGCACAAAACACACGTGTGTGTTGTGGAGCACAAAACACACTCAAATTTTGTGCTTCACAAAACATGAGCATGTTCTATGAAACATGAAACACACTCACATCTGTCTACTCTCTCCCTCTCTTTCTCCCTCTCCTTATCTATCTCACCCTCTATCTTTATATATCTCTTTCTATGTTTTTGTATATGTTTTCCTCTCTTCCTTAGTCTCTTTATCCTCCCTCCCTTTATCTCTCTTTATCCCAATTTCTCTTCCTACCTCTCTCCCTTCATTTCTCTCCTATCTCATCCTAAGTCTCTCACAATTTCTTTATGTTTCTCTCCCTCTCCTTTTTTATCTATATCACTCTCCCTATCTCTCTCACACTCACACTCTTTCTCTCCCTCTACCTCTCTGCCTCTCATTCCATCTTCATCCATACATTTCTCTTTATCCTCTCTCTCTCTTTATCTCTCTCCCCCTACATTTATCTCTCTCCTCTCCCTATCTCTATTGAATTATCCCTACATATATCTTTATATTATGTGTTGTGAAACCTTATTATTGGTGTCATGACCCAAACCTAACATTCTAACATCATTATTTGCACAAGGTACTGAAATATAAAAATGTCTTAGTCTTATGCTGCAACAACCCCAATTAAGTCTGGTCCTAGTTTTATTAGTTTTCATTTTGATAAAATGACAATAATTATACATTCTCTTTCCATAATTTATGTTCAATTCAATCTTAGATCTTCTAATACTAGTTCTCATGATACAAACTCCAAATTTGACCATGAGGTCACACTACATGTCTCTCACTCCCAAATTTGTAATATTGATTAGCACCTTGGTAATTATTAGAAATTTTGACAAGGTGAAAACATATTTAGTGTCATTGTTCCACCAAACTCTTAATAATCATTCCAAAGGTCTTGAATTTTTGAAGGGATTTTGCATATCATTTACAACAATGTCCTATTCTTAATTGCTTGCCTTGAAGGAAGTAATGACTCCTAGTCTAATGTGATTGGTAAATAAATTTCTATATCCATGTCATTTATACTATCCATATGTTCAATACATATATGGTCACTATCTGTATACAATCTAGAGTGATGCATGATTCATCTTCTAGATTTTCCTTTACTTCACATGCCATGCAATATGTATTTCTTGGTAGGAACCTTGGATCCTCTATCCCATTTGGTTCACATATATTCTCTCACAAGCTTTAACTTCTTCTAATGTAGGTATATTTTCTAGCATCCCACCCCATTTTCAATAAAACAAAGTCTATAATCAACTAATGTAAAATATAGAACACTTTCAATACTAGCTTGCCTTGATATCCAACTCTTCTAGTTAACTTATCATCCCACCATACTATCATTGTATCCCCCTAACCTTGTACATCCTTGTTATCTTGATTTATACTAGCTTTGAGGTTCCTTTATATGAAAAGTATAATGGGAAGGGTGATCTACAAAAATGTGTTCATCTTTACAACCCTATGTAGTGACTATTTTTCAAGACCAATGGCTAGAAAAACTCTTCTCATAATCGTTGAAAAATAGATTGATTTTTCTCACTTCTCAGTCATTCAATAAATTATTTAGATCAATTAGTAAATGAGTTCTTAAAACACTTTCATTATATTATATGCCCCCAAGTCACCTTTACTAACTTGGTACATTGCAAGTAGGGTTTTTATGAAAAATTAATTGATTTTATATTTAGATACCAATCCTTCTTCTCTAACATTTCATACATACAATCCCTAGTTTATATTTGCAAAAGGTTCTCATAAGAAACCTTTAGCCTCTAGTCAAGGATAAAATTTAACTAATGAGATATTCTTCTTTTGCATGAATTTTTACAACCATTTAAAATTATCAACAAAGTTTCAACCAATTCAAGGCACCCATCCCATATGCTCCTACTACATCATCCATGACTTTTTCTTCACATAATAACTGTAGTTAGGGTAAAATTATTAGAGCAAAATGCATAAACAAATTATAATGAAAAACCCTAACAAGCACAATAGAGCACACACTAGCATGAAAATCAAAACAAGAAAGCAAAGCAAACTGATCTCCATGCTAGATTTGATTTATCTTCATTGCTCTTCTCCACCTGCATGAGAATGCATGATTTTGAAGGTTTGAATGATTTGATATGTTGATTTCTCATTTTTGCAGCATAATGATAAGATGAATATGATAGAAGAAAAATAGATAGATAGATAGATAAGAAGAAATTTTGGCAGAGTAATGATGCTAGAAGAAGATCTCCAAATGACCTATGAAAGGCTTGATTTATAGGAGAAGGCTGATTTGATTCGATGGCCAAGATTAAAAGTCAAATGTGTGATATGTTTGGCTAGGATTAAAATTTTATTTTAGTGTCTATGATGCACATTAAGTGGATTATGACATGAGACCAAAATTAGGATGTGAGGAAATAAGTGGGATTCTATTATTTATTTTGGAAGAAAAGATGCTTATGACGCACAATGAATGGGGGTAAAAATAGGATGTGAGTGGGAATCTCATAATTTAAATAATAAAATTATTTGAATTATGTGTGCATGTGAAGAGTTGTAGTCATGTGACACATGTTGCAATGTGGTAAAAGTGAGAGATTAATTCAAATATTTAATTTGAATTATTTTGAGACATGTGAAGGGGAATTAATTAAATAAATGAGATTTATTTAATTAATTGGGAAGGTGATTAAGTGGAATAAATGAGATAAGTGGGATAGTGTAATGACTTAGGATAAAATATTACAAAATGTCTTACAAGGTCATGTATCGACTAGGTAATATTATGACATGGACAATTTTAGGTGTCTACATTTTTCCCCTCTTTGAGATGATGTTCGAGATGGTGAGATTTATGTTGAGTAACATCATTTCAAAGAAGATAAGGTATGGATAGATGAAAAAAAACCACTTGAAGAAGTGAGGAGTAAGGTGAATGAAGGAAAGGGATGATAGAAGAATATGATGATGCAAACGATATGAAGAAATGGGATGATGATATGATAATGATGATGATGCCCCCTCGAGAGGATAGGTGGGTTGGAAAAACACATATATGCTCTCGAAATTAATGAGATGATAAAGGAGGGATACAATGAATGATACAAGATAAGAAGGAGATGAAAAAAAATAATAAATGACACGCTATGCTGCAATAAAGTGAGCAATCATATGTTTGATATAGCACTAGACGTTATGCACCAAGGTATAAGGACCAAGGTGACGATGTGTCTCATGCCCCAACATAATACAACCTTGTCTAGATACAAGATATGAATATTAGCTAGGAGTGATTCAAATTTGATACAAATGCAAATTGAAATGATAACACACACAAGCAAGCATGCACAAATGATACAAAAACAAACAAGGTATTGCCCCAATCAAGCCGTAAACCGATGATTAATTGATTGATTGATGATGATGATAGTGTTGTCATTGTGGGGAACGATATATCCCTAAATCAACACAAGGATGATTGATTGATTGATTGATTGATGATGACGATAGTGTTGTCATTGCAGGGGATGATATATCCCTAGATCAACACACAAATGATTGATTGATTGATTGATGATGATGATGATAGTGTTGTCATTGTGGGGAATGATATATCCCTAGATCAACACAAGGATGATTGACTGATTGATTGGGTTTACAACAAGATTAGGATCAAGACCAAAGGATGTGATTGGATAATTTGGAAAAATTGATTAGCTTGGTTGGTATTGATTAAGGATTGACTTGCATTTGGATTATTGCTTGCAAGGATGGAAGATGCTAGATTTGAAGATTTCGATGATGATTGATGAATTAAATTGAGGATTGATTTACTTGGAATGATTTTGATTGATTGGATTGATTGATTAGAAGAAGTGATGTGATCGAATAATTTGATGAAAAAATTGATTTGAAGAAGTTGACTTGATGCGTTGAAGTGATTTGGTTTGATTTTATTGCTTGGATTCTTGAAATGTTTTGATTTTTTGGATTTTTGAAATGTTTTGATTTATTTTTTTTAGATTTTTTCAAAATGTTTTGATTTTTTTGGATTTTCGAAATGTTTTGAATTTTTTTTGTCCAATATTTGATGTTTTGGATTTTTGGAATATGTATTTTTTTGGATTTTTTAAATGTTTTGATTTTTTTGGATTATTTTTCAGGACCTTTTTCAATTTTTTTTGCATTTTTTTTCAAGACTTTTTTGAAATGTTTTGAGATGTCAATGGATGAAAATTTGGGTAGCCTTTGTGCTAGATACCAATGACAAGGGAAAACCAAGTCTAGGTGTAAGGAGATAAAGGGGATTGATGGATGAAAGGGTGGGTGATAGGATAAGGGATAAAAGGCTCATGATATATGGATGGATAAAAAATGATAGGTCATAGTGAATGAAATGGATGTATGCATCATAAGAGGGCAAGGATGTGATCTCCAAAGACTATGTCACATAGGAATAACATGCCCCATTCTAGGTACAATACTTAGGATTCTTCATGACAAAGCTTATGACACTAGGATAATGATAGGCTTGTTTGGAAGGATGAGGTATATCAAAAGATATCCAAAGCATGTTTCAACATTTTGCCCCATATTTTTATCAAGATCAAAAAGAGGAAGAGAGGATGAATGGACTCAATATGATAAGTATATGGGTATGATGGATAAAGATGGTAGGTAGGATGGAAATGATATGATAAGAAATGACATGATAGGATAGATAGTGCAGATGAGACAAAGTGCCCCCAAGTGTAAGTGACATAGAAGATCAACCTACACATGATGCCTGTTTATCAAGTTTTTATCATGGTACTTATCCAGGGCGCCTGTTTACCAGGTTTTCACCATTGGATGAAGGGATTTCTCTTTACTCTTATTTTTTGACTTTTTTCTTTTTTTTTTGACTTTTTTTTTTTTTTCAATTTTTTAGATAAAAGAAGGGGAATATGGATAGGAGGGACTCAAGTGTCTAGTTCCATGAAAGGTGATAGTCCCAATAGAGATGGATGTCATCTCATGGGCCATGTCAAATGTCATTATGCTCATAGATGTTGGTAAGGGATGACATGAAAGGGAGATGGAGTAGGTAGATGATGGATTATGATGTGGATTATGGAGGGATTGGTGGATTATGATGTGGATTATCTAGGGAAGATGGATGGGAGGCTTAGCCAAAAGCATGGACCATAGGAATGTGATGGGGGAGATATGTAGGATAATGAGTGAAGGGTGAGGATATGGAGGTATGTGTAATCGTTGTGAAATGGAAGGGAACCATGACCAATGGTCGCACACATTGTTATAAACGTTGAAGCTTTTGATGTGGAGGGGGTGTAGGAAGCAATAGAGATGTTTTCTTAGGAGATGGGTGATGAAGTGCTTTAGGTACCCACATACACTTAGTATTTTTATGACTTTTATTTTGCTTGTAGGATGAAATATGAGAATTTTGAGTAGAGTGGGAATGTGAGGTGGAAGTGGATGGTTGGGATTTTTGAGATGTAGATGCCTCATTTGACTTGTTTTCCTTTTTCTTAGGTACCCAAACCATTTTTTTTTTAGACTTTTCTTTCGAAAGTATGATATTATATTTATTTTTGGATGGATTTTTCTTTGGTTCTTTGCTTTTGTGTTCTAGGGAATGGGGAGCCTTCATATTTTTTGATTTATATATAGAGGCATCAAAATTTTTTCTTTTGAATCCCATGGGTATGGTGGAATGAGTTGAAACTTCATGTTTAGACAATGTGTGCATTGATTGGTCATGATTATAATTTTTAGACGATTTATGGATAGGTGGATAAGGGGATTGGATAATGGGGATGTTAGGTGTTGGGAGTAGTGGAGGTAGATTAGATGGATGGATATTAGGATTTGGAAGCAATGGTAGAAGGTGTATAGTCACATGCTTTTGACATTTGTAGGATGATGGATGAGGGATGGCAACATGTGTGTTAGGCATATGATAGGATTTATGGTGGAAAGAGGACATAGGATGGGTGGAGGAAGTACCAAAATCTTTAGATTGGTGTCCTTGGGGTGCATAATCAAGGCCATAAGAGCGTGGAGGGACCTTAACATGGATTGGCTCCAAAATACCTTGTTCATGAAGGCCTAAACCTTTACCTTGGTAGTTCATGTTTTGAAGCATGCGATGGACAATGGGACTAGGTGTGTTTTGGACATTAGACTTGAGTTCATTATTAGATGAAGAAGGTGAAGTGGATAAAAGTTTTTGTTGTTATAAGGAGGAACATTCATGAATAAATATGGATAGACCAATAGAACATGTTGGTGGATTTGAAATGGGGTTTATAGTGGATGTGGAAGGATCATTAGGATCTTGATCATGTTCATTTAGATTCACATTATTGGTTTGATCTTCTACATTTACTTGGGAGGCATGTTTCTCATCATGACAAGTGGATAATGTGGGATCATGGATAGGACTAGGTAGGGGTTCTATAGGAGAAATGGAGGTTTCTTTCTCATGGATAGGTGAAGTGATAGACTCTTGACCATGGAATGCATAGAGTTGGCTAAGGGGATCATCATAGTCTTCTTGATCATAGGTGGAATCTAGGTCATAGAGGGAAGCTTCATCCTGAGTAGGGCCAAGTAT
The DNA here is from genome assembly GCA_007115665.2 of Sequoiadendron giganteum. Classification (NCBI taxonomy): domain Eukaryota; kingdom Viridiplantae; phylum Streptophyta; class Pinopsida; order Cupressales; family Cupressaceae; genus Sequoiadendron; species Sequoiadendron giganteum. The sequence goes on from CM021110.1 coordinate 43,231,204, forward strand.
GTTATGAGTGGGATCATTAGAAGGGTCTAGATCTTGATTAGAATGAGAGGTTAATGTTTCCTCATGCTTAGGATAATGCTCTTGACATAGCTCTTGGATTTGAGTGGAAATGGAAGTGGAAGGCTCTAGAAGAGGCTTGGTATGATTTTTATGATCAATAGGTTGTGGACCACATGATGGAGCTGGAAGAATAGGCATGACATTCAAAGGTTCATTGGTAAGCTCATTAATGGGTGCTTGACATGGGGATGGTCTTTTCCGTGCTAGTAGTCTTTGGAGAAAATCGTTAAAGGATTCTTTAGTTGATGGATTAGAGCTTGAGAAGTTGGATGGTGGTGTTGGTGTAGGATTAGTGTGCTTTGAGATAGGTATTTTATTAGATGGGGATGGAGGACTAGTAAATGGAATGGTGTATGATTCCAAATTTATGGTGGTATTTCCCTTGTCAATAGCATCATTAAGGTGACCTAAGATTTCAACGAATTTTTCATCATCACTAGGATTTACAAAGTTCTCATCATCACTAAGATCTACAAAGTTCTCATCATCACTAGGAGCAAAGTTTGACCCACCTTGGAGGATTTATGGTTTTGGATTATCTTCATGATTAGGTGAAGGGGCTTCTCGAAGTATGACATTGGGCTTGTGACTAAGATCATTAAGGATTAGGACCATTTTAGCAAATGTTTCCTTCAGATTAAGGTGATGATGATGTGGAATGATTAGATTGGATGACTTGGATTGATTAGGATGAAATTGATTTGAATGTGATTAGAAAAAGGATGATTAAGATGATTAGAATGATATGTTTATGTGTTGGTGTTCATAGCTTGATATGGCGATTTGCAAACAAATGATTACACATGTACACACATGAATCACACACACAAGACACATAAGCAAGTTTGAATTTGAAATTATGAATCTGATGATTAAACATGCACTTGAAGAAGACACATCAACAAGTCCTAAAACAAGTCAAGTGGGTAAGGCCAATTAGGTCTTAAGCTAGGATGCACGAGGTTGACTAGGGATAATTTGAAAGAAAAATCTTGCCACACAGTTGGGAGAAAGGGGTAACCCACCCTTCACCTTCACTTCCCAAAGGTATAAAGTTCTTTGGGGCTTAACCAAGAGTGACAAGATTTTAACTCTCAAAGAAGCGTGTCTTTTGATTCACATCTTGATTGAGGTCATCCCTAGGGGTGATGAAATCTCCTAGCAGGCCTCCTATGAAGGGTATGACAAAAACGAACCAAGTGAAGTGTTTTTTATCACACACGCACTTGATTCACACTCGCAATTGTTAATTTCTCTTTAGAAAATTGAAATGTGTGAAACAATTCAAACACTCGTTATTTTTAACCTAAATTCAAAATGTGTGATGGAAGATAATGGTTCTTTTTAAGCCCAATTTCAAAGTGTGATTGCAAACAAGATGTTTGTTTTAAAGCCCCAAATTGAAGTGTTTTGCAAACAAGATTGATTGATCAAATGAGAGATAAAGATAATAGAATGAGTGCACCCGAAAGTTTTCTCTTTCCAATTTGATGTGTGTGAATGGTATTGTTGCTACTATAGCTCCTTATGATCACCTGCAAAATAAAAAAAATGATATTAGAATGCAGCCAAAACAAAAAGTTCATCAGGAAATTTCAATTTCAGATACACGTTTTTATCATAACCAAATTAGATTCAATTATTTGAAGATGTTATTGATCTGAAAAATAAAAACTCAAAGAAGGAACCTCTACTAATTTTCTGAGAGCTTTCCAGAAATGTAAAGAAATCAGAAAAATTCTTTGTTTTGCACTAAAAAATGCGGATTTGTGAAAAACGTATAGAAAACAAAGATTTTATTATTTCACATTATATGTGACTTCTAAATTAAATCTGTAAAACCAAGACCCCCATTAAAATTCCACGGGATTTTCAAAAATGTAAACATTTCTGAAATATTCATTGATTTGCGGCCAAAAAGTTGATTTTATGAAAAAACATAAAATAGCGATAACTCCTAAAAAAATGGTGATAACCCCTCAAATTATTTATTGTAGTCTGTTGAAATGATTATTAAGCTTTTGTGGAAATATTGTAGAGAAATACGTAGCCATCTGAAAGATATGATGAAATTTGTAAAACCTCAGGTTTCATCCAGAAACTGGTAAATCTGCAACAAAAAAAACAATAAAACCTGCAAAAAGCAAGCTAGATCAAATGATTCACGTCGGGTTCACCAAATGTAGTTAGGGTAAAAATATTAGAGAAAAATGCATAAACAAATTATAATGAAAAACCCTAACAAGCACAATAGAGCACACACTAGCATGAAAATCAAAACAAGAAAGCAAAGCAAACCGATCTCCACACTAGATTTGATTTATCTCCATTGCTCTTCTCCACCTGCATGTGAATGCATGATTTTGAAGGTTTGAATGATTTGATATGTTGATTGCTCATTTTCGCAGCATAATGATAAGATGAATATGATAGAAGAAAAATAGATAGATAGATAGATAAGAAGAAATTTTGGTAGAGTAATGATGCTAGAAGAAGATCTTCAAATGACCTGTGAAAGGCTTGATTTATAGGAGAAGGCTGATTTGATTCGATGGCCAAGATTAAAAGTCAAATTTGTGATATGTGTGGCTAGGATTAAAAGTTTATTTTAGTGTATATGACGCACATTAAGTGGATTATGATATAAGACCAAAATTAGGATGTGAGGAAATAAGTGGGATTCTATTCTTTATTTTGGAAGAAAAGATGCTTATGACACACAATGAATGGGGGTAAAAATAGGATGTGAGTGAGAATTTCATAATTTAAATAATAAAATTATTTGAATTATGTGTGCATGTGAAGAGTTGTAGTCATGTGACACATGTTGCAATGTGGTAAAAGTGAGAAATTAATTCAAATATTTAATTTGAATTATTTTGAGACATGTGAAGGGGAATTAATTAAATAAATGAGATTTATTTAATTAATTGGAAAGGTGATTAATTGGAATAAATGAGATAAGTGGGATAGTGTAATGACCTAGGATAAAATATTACAAAATGTCTTACAAGGTCATGTATCGACTAGGTAATATTATGACATGGACAATTTTAGGTGTCTACAATAACTATAGAAATAATAAAAAATTCTTTAAAATAATTCTCCTACTATTTTAAATAACACTCCTACTATATAACACCTACTATTGTAATATTTTAGCAAATCCTAAGTAATTTTTTTTTTTTTTTTTCCATTTGATCACTAGACAATGATCAACCCCTTCCACCTTCATATGATCTAAAGGCCTTTTGTTAGTACTATAGTCTTTAGCCATGATATTGAATGATGCTTACATCATAAGAACATAGTGCAAGACCTTATTGATCCCATTAGCATGGTAAATTTAGTCATAGAGGAATTCTTATATCTCTATTAGTTTTATACCTAGACAAGTAGGAAAAATTATTGGCAAATGTGTAAATAATGTGTTGTCATTGATGTCAACCTTTATTGATATTATATGCATTTATTTTGAAGGAAAGTTCATGGTTAGATATCAAAATGCTATCACTGGTACACTATTGTACACCATCATTTAAAGTTCATGGTTGGATGTCAAAATGCCTTTGTTTATAAGGTTCCAAACTATCTAATACATATACTAGATCCACAGGAGTGCTATCAAATTCTCCACATTCATTAGAAGATAAAGATTTGATCTTGTGGTTTGAAGAGTAGCTTTGCATAGATTTAAGGTATGCATATTCTAAGTTTCCATGCATAATATTTACTGCAATATTATGGAGTTATCAAAGTATGCACTTGTTAAGTTCCACTGAATGAATGTTAAGGGAAAAATGAGTATATATGCATTTTACCACATCACATTATTTCTCCTTGCAGCTTTGGAGTTATGTTTATGAAGGTGGTATGTGTGCTCAGTCTAAGTTTTAGATGTTTTGGTTCACCACTGGTGGTTTTGTAGATGACAGTGTGTTGTCTATATTTTGGCAACCTAGTAGGTTGGTCTATTGGTGTCTAAATGATATATGTGTTAGCACTTGCACTAGATCAAATTTGTGTATAGAGGCTATGTAATGCATGATGGAATCTCATTGGGCTATCCGGTTTCTCTAAAAGATGGTATGTGATCTTCCCCTATACAACAGTATGTTCAAAACCACTGTTTTTGAGTATGAAGTGTTTACACTAAGATGAATTGATCTAAAATGATAAGTGGAGTGCGCAAAAGTATTGTTACATGCCATATCAGTTTGTTGAAGTGACCTACAAGATTTTGGTCTCTCTGGTACTGCCTTGGTCTAGAGTTGATGTTTGATAGTTTTTTTACTTATTGAGCCAACTTGTCATATTGAGTTTCTTGCGCCATGTTTAGATGTGTGTGCTAATTTTTGAAGATGTGTTTCATGAAGGATATGTCATGAATATATTTTTGCTTGGTCTACCTAAGATTTCTTTTTATTGTAATTTTTTTGAATTAATTGACTTGTAATTATTGTATATCCTATATTACATGCTTGTAGCTAACATGGAGAAAATTTTTGAAGGATGTGGAGGGTATAAATAAAATATAAAGGATTTTGAGAAAGTTTGTGAGTGTGTTGTGAGTTTTTTGAGTAGACAATGTGTGAATAGATTTGTGTAGAATATCCTTTGATAATGAAATGTGCTAAAGATCAGTTTTGATTAATCATTAGTGAATCTATTTTATTTGTGAGGCTAGATTTGGATAGTAGATCCAAGCAACTTGTTCACTATGGTTTTTCCTCTGATGGTTCTTCCATGTAAATCTAATGTTATGATTGCATGTTTTTGTTCTTCTGCTTGTCATCGTTCAATTGGTTGATTTTTTATGAATGGAAATAATTTAATTTATTATTGATTCATCCCCCTCTCGGTACTTCTATGTGTTCAACAATTGATATCAGAGCCAAGTGCCTTGATATAGCCTAACAACTGAGGTATATCTCATGTGGAACACATGGGAATTGAAGCAATGTCAGATGAGAAGAATCCTTTAGAGGTTAAGAAGCATGAAGATGTGGAAGACATTAATGCAAAATATTACGAAGTGTAATTTGAAGGAGAACTTATTTCTTATTTGGATGATATGAATATTGCAAGAAGAGAAAGTGGAGAATTGAAAACCAAACTCAAAGAATCAAAAGAAAAAATCATCAATTTTTGAAAGTTCAAGTTGAAGAAGGTAAAATGGTTGCAGATTGCCTGAACAATAAGTTGAATGAAAAAATAGTGGAATGATCTAAACTTGAAGAAGAAATTATTTCCCTGAGGAAAGAATTGGAGAAAGAAAAGGATCAAATAGATAAAGGTTTGAAGCTCAAGAAAATTTCTAACATTCTTGATGAGATAATCAGTACAGTGAAAGATTTGTAAAAGGTATGGGTGGTCTTGGATTTGAGGAAGGTGAGAACTCAAATGATAATATTCCTAAAATGAAAAAGGAGGACTTTGCTGAAAATTATAAAAAGGTCAAAGAAGAAAGAAGTAAATTGGATGATGGCTCCATAAAGGCCAGCAATCAGAAGAAAAACTTCAATAAATCTCCTAAATATACTACTACTTCCAGGTTCTCTCAATCCTTTCATGTTTATTATTATTCCTATAATAAGTTTGGTCACAAGGATAATGATTGTAGAACTAAGGTAAGAATGAATTATTATATGAGGAAGAACTCTTTTGTGCATCTAAGACATAATGTTGTAACTTTTCTCATTCCTTTTATGGCTACTTCTATTCATGCAATAAGTTTGGTCATAAGGATATTGATTGTAAACCTAAGATAAGGAGAAATTTTTTAGCTCTTGAATATAACATGGTTTGTTATAAGTGCAATAACTTTGGGCATAAAGAAAGATTCTACAAAAGTGGTCCTATGAAGCCACATATTCAACATAAGAAGATAGAGGAAAAGAAGGAAATTGGAAAGGTTTGGAGAAAGAAACAAGAGCAATATAATGAAGTGAAGAATCAAAAAACATCTATGCATTGTGCACATGATCTCATTATTGATTGAGATCAAACATTATCTCAAGGGGAGCTATCATCCACAAAGTCTCTTAGCCCCCTAAAGAGAGTAAGATGTTGATAAATTACAACATGAAATGTAAGTTGACATAAAATGGTTTGGAGAATTTATTTAATAAGAAAGATGAAATCTATAGAATGATTGTTCAGAGAAAAAATGTTGGTTGTGGAGGTCTCTAGAATAATTTTCCATCTTCGTGAGGACACATAACTCTCTAGTAGTTACTTAACTAACAAGTACAAGGTGCATTAATTATGGAATGTTAGGGTAAATGAAAATTTACATGATCTTGGTTCATTTGAATCAAAATCATTTTCATCTAGAGAGAAGGAGAAGAATGCATTCAAAGGAATCTTGAGAATTCAAGAGGATTGTAGTAAAACCCTAGCGACAATATACATAGATGTATTTTCAAGTTACTCATAAATCCTATTTTTTTAAGGTTGAAAAATGAATTGCAATGACTACTCCAAAATTATTTGATGTTTCTGAGAAACCAAGGATGAATTATAAGAAATATCTATTCAAAGAAATGGAGACAGACAAAGATGGTGCCTTCTCCAAGGTAACAGCTAATATTGTGCATACAGAGGATGTAAGGATTTACATTCATGACCCCATAAATAAAATAAATCACATGAAATTTGAGGAACTGAGGCATACCCTACTGAATGATGACTATGTTAGGTACAAACTAGAGTATGCAAATGTGTCGACTAAAGGGTTGGATGTGTGGAAGGACTTTCCTAATTTTTATGACACCATTGAATGGGTAAGGATCATTTTGAGGAAAATTCGTGATGATTTTATGTATTTAGAAAACTATACATAATAATTGAAGATGCATTTAAGGAAGTGACAAGGTTATGTGCAACCAGACCTATTCCAGTAATGAAATCTATGAAGAATGAGAGGGTTACAAATTTAATTGAAGAAAAGTTTGACAAAAGAACTTTGAGAATAAGTGATGCCAATGATCCAGGTGTTAAGTTTGCATCCATGAGAATAGATTATAAAGTGTATTTCATAAATAGAGAAGGCTCCTATAGAGGAGGGAGATTGACCACTCAACAAATCCAAGTCATAAAGAGCCAAGAGTTGAAGGTTTCCCTAATCTACCTCAAGTTAGAAAAGTGTTTCATGTTAGGGATAGAGAATGAAGATCACTTTTAGTGCTTCTACCACTCTTCTAACTGGAGAGTTAGGTTTGGACTAAGTGAGCAGGTTTTTGGAACTCGAATAGTACCTTAGACATCTCTCTGCTAGAGGATAGAAGCACAAAATAGGGACAACAACAAGACCCATTAGCATCTCACAGGTGTGTTGGCATACAAAAATAAAGTGAAAAGACACAATAAAATATACTAAAAAACTACTAATGTAGCTTAGGTATTGAGGTTTACTAGTGATGCAAATTAAGCTCAATTAATTAAAGGAGCCCTAAATAAGTGTGAAAGTGTAAATAAATACATTTTACAACACTAAATTAAGGCATTATTAAGTTCATTTTAATTAATAGGGCCCTAAAATTAATGTGAATATGTAAAATACATATTACATCACTAAACTAAGGCATAATTAAGTCCAAATTAAGTGTGAAAATGTAAAAGGGGTACATTTTTCTATACTACATTTAGCCCCCACTTTAGTGAGAGGATGACCTTGCATCAAACTCACACTAAATTAGACAATCAAGAGAGGTCTAATTGCACAATTGTTGGAAGAATAAGATGATAAAGACCAAGGTGGATTATCAAGTCCCCAAGATGTAAGATCTCATGGAAAAACCAACAAAGACACAAAGAGACACACACAATATGTATGATATGCAACAATAAAATAAGATACTCGAACATACACTACCAAAGTTAAGGTGAAGAGGAAAGAAAGATAGACTAGCAATTTGTATTATGTCACATCCATCCAATAGAAAGGCTCCAAAAGAAAGAAAATTTTGTTATGCTAGGTTGCCTTTGGAAAAATACACTCACAAGGGCTAAAAACAAGGGTGGCTAAGTGAGAAAGTCATGCCTCTATCTAGGATCTCACCATATAATGAGAAAGTCACGCTAGCTCTATAGGCTCTCATCATACTAACCACAACATGATCAATATGCTTTGCTAAACAAGAAATGTCAAGATGCCAAAATTAAATAATGCCAATGTCAATAAAATAATGCTAATGTAAATAATATTGATGTTAGTAAAAATAATTCCAATGTAATAAACATAATTCCTAGGAGATATATGTCATAATCACTAAGAAGGGAACATGTGAACAATGAGTAGGGGAAAATATGACCCCCACTTAAAATGTCAACATACTTTCTATGTTGGTATTTAAAGTAGAAAGAGAGGAAGAGGGGATCCTTGAAAATAATGCACACCTTGAAGAAATAGTTATCCTTGCCCCCAACCATAGAGACAAAGACAGCCACCAAGAACTATCATGTTGCTGCCAAGATATGGTTGTGCTGAAAATTGTACCACCATGAATGGAAATGAGCAAGACACATAAAGCTACTAATGCCACATAGTGATGGGCAACATGATAGGATTAAAATCAATATCAATTAGAGGAAGTAGGTGCATCAACACAATTAAGAGCACCATAATGTTTAAGATGTTGAATTTTATTATGTAAATCCTTACATTCTTTAGTAGAATGACCATGAACTCTATGATATGCACAAAATGAACTCTTCTTGTAAAATTTATTTCATGTTTTTGGAGGAAGAAGAATCAAGTGGGCTTCAAGAAGCCTCGACAAGGTACTCTCTTGATCAACAATAGGGGACATTTATTTCTTAGCACAATATGTCATACACACAATAGGTGATAAGGCCTTAGATGAATATGGAGATAAAGGTGGAAAACCTAGATCTTTCTTGAAAAGGTATGGTATAGGATTCACTTGTTCTCTATCATTTATCTCCATGTTTTCATTATATCCATGCTTAGAAAGGAGTTTTTATCCAAGACCATAACATTCTTCCAAATCATATGAAGAGGTTTTATGCTTTTAAGAAGGATTGACTTCTTCATGAGAACACAAATCCTTTTTAAGTTTCTTAAAGTTATTCATCTTCCTCTCATGAGGGATGGGAGTTGAAGGGACCTCATCACCACCATGGGGTGATGTTGTTGATGTAGAACCAAGTTGAGAAAATGAAACACAAGATTCTGTAGGTGTAGATTGTGATATTTTGTACTCTCCCATAAAGGAGGGTGTAAAATCTAATGAACCCCAGGGTATGTGCAGGATCATCATGGAAAAAACAGGCCCTTAAGTGGTAATGAAAATTCAAAAAATCTGAGTTAGGTAACTTGACATAAAATTTTGAATAAGTTATCTATATTATTTCAAAAATATGTAAGAATATAATTTGTAGCAAATTGAATGTAGTTTCTAAACTGCTAGGTTTATTTATTTTTAAAATAAATCTATTTGGTGAAAAATTGAAATTTCAATGCAGTAGTACTTAAATTTCAGGGAAAAAATAAGAAGTAGGTGTTTGTCTGACCACCCTAACCACAATAAAATGATAATATTTTTTTATATGATTTTAGATATAAGTAGAGGAATCATGTCCCAATGTGATGCATATTTTTTTGTAATTTGTTTCCAAGGAAATATTTAATTATGATTTTTTTATTACAACTTTTAAAAAATATAAAAACTTGTATGTCTAACCACCTTAACTTGGTCAAAACTTCATGAAATACAATTCTTTTTTTTATAATCCTATAGTATGCAAAGCATATAATGTGACGCATGTTTCAAATTCAAAAAAATTGATACCGTTTGAAAGTTATAGATGTTTTTCAATCATCCAATCAATCAGGACTTTAGTCGTAATTCAAATAGAAAATAAATGATAATTATTTATTAAATTCAAAGTAAAGAATAATTTATGTTCATGGAAAGTTGAGAATCTCCTCTAAAAACCCTTGTTGTTTCATCAATTTTGGGTAAAAAAAATTCATCAGCCACATGGGCCATCATATCACTTACATATCATCACTTTTTGGCCCATTATGATCTTGCACATACCCCCCAATGATCACTAAAACATGTGTTTGAAAATGAATTTTTTGTATATGACTCTTTGGACTTTGAGGGTGATATTTTGGACTCTTCATTGAAACAAGGTGAAAATATAATGACCCCCAATCATCACTGATGAGTCTTTTTGTAGGTGGAAGACAATTAGGATTAACATCAACTTGTATAAGTTCTACTTTAGATGTTAGAATCAAAGTATTAGGGAAGTTGGAAATGTTATGATCATGTTGAACTTGTGATTTATAGCTACATTCATCTACTTCAACTATGTATATCATGTTGTATTTAAATTTTATCTCATAGTGAAGAGTAGATAAGACTCCTTTCATAGCATGAATCCATGGTCTCCCTAGGAGAGGGTTATATGAAAGAGGTCTTGGCATGATATGGATAAGGTTAGACAAAACTATAGGTCCAACCTCAATAGGTAATGTGATCATTCCTAATGGTTGCCTATTAGCATTGTCAAAGCCATGAATATTTTCATCATTAAGTTGAATAAGCTTCTTTTTCACACCAATTTATCTAGGAGATCAATGCTACAAACATTGATACTTGCTCCATTGTCTATGAGAATGCGCATAACTATGGTTTCATTAATGATCACCTTTTTCATTAAGGCTTCATTTTTATTTTGTATCTCAAGCGAGGGTAATTCATGTTTAGGGAATGTGATTTCTGACTTTGTCACTTGCATACAATTAAAGGAGGATGCTACATCATTCAATTTCACAAAATTGGATAGCATTTATTTTCAAAATTTCTTGGAGCATCTTATTGTATGTGTTTTTTGTGCCTGGTTTCAGATTGTAACTTCTGTGACAAAATTTTCCAAAATTTGATGACCTAATGCAAGTAGAACTAATAACAAATGATGAGCTATATGACACTTTTTGAAATGAATTTTTGACTCAATTTTTGAATATGAATGATGAAAACTATAGTAATATGAAAAATTAATGTACTATGCATGCAAATTTTTGGATTTTTCAAATTTAAACAATGTAAAAAATGAAAACTTAAACCCTTATATGTAATGCAAACTAATGAAATTTTGACAATCCTAAATGAGATGCAAAGTAATTAAATGCAATACCAACTTATGCAAACCCTAGATCTAGGGTTTAAATGCACTCCAAATTAGAAATTAGAATGTTCAAAACTCGGGTTCACCAAAATGAAGCAATAGAAAAATAGGGTGTTCCTAGGGTTTCCCAAAATGGAAAAGTGGATCCAAAGAGGGAAAAAGGGTCCTACTTCTCTAATTTCATTAGGAAATAAGATCCCCACAAAGAATTGACTAACTACCTATTGTGTGGTATCACAACACACCCCAAGAATGTAAGGCTTGGGGACCCAAGTGAAAACGTTAACGCTTATGGAAGGTGTTGGTTGGAAAAGGATCACCAAAAGTCCATGTCAAAGAGGAAGTCTTGGAAGTACTTTTTTATTTTGAGTGTACTGGGTGTTAGGGGTACTGGATACCAGTATCAGAAAGCTAGATTGGTTGGAATGTTTAATGCAAGGTTTGGTAAGTTGTTGCGATCTAAAAATGAAGGTCCAAGAATTGTAAAGGTTCTGGTGGTAACCGAGATCAAGTAAATTTTGTTTTGGTAAACGCTGAAGTTGTTAGGTACCAGGTAACAATGCATGTTGGATGTTAAATTTTATTGTTTAGTCATGCCCAAGAGCTTAAAATGTTCGATAACCCGCCCTAAAGAGATTAATTACATGAGAATGCATTAAAAGTGTGTTTTTATGAATTGCTTTAAAGGGATGATTTACTAATGGTGGTCTTATTTTAAATGAGAGTTTTATAAATGTTTTAAAAGGGATTGATATATGGAATTTTATGTGCAAGAGAAACATGATGTTGGACTATGTTGCGGTATGGACGGTCAAGAAAATTTGGATCACGAGAAGCAAAATAACTAGGTTGGGCGGTACACTCTAGGATTCCATGTGAAGGAGGAGCTTGAGATAAAGAAGCACTAGGGAACCGGGTATTACACATGCGATGAAGGAGAGTACCTTGATTTGGGGTAATTCACTTCTAGGTGTTTCACATCCAAGCCCGAACTTGAGTGTAGGAACTAAAATTGTTGGTGGAATGGGGTTCCTATATCTGGTTGTACTTGATCATTTTGAATATCCAACAAAGGAAGTTCCTACATTTTGTTAGACAAATCTTCTTGGTCTGGGTTGATTTTTTGATCAAATTTTAAAGACATCAGTCTAAAAGTTTCAAAGCACTGAAGAAGGTTGACTTTTGTTGACTTATTCAAAAATTATTTCCAGTTGTCATGTGCCACATGCCTTGTTGCGACTCATCCTTTAGATTCCCTCTTATGTGTTGATTGAATTTCTTGAGCATCTTGTTCTTATAAAAGGATCGAGATATTTCATTTTAGGTCAAGTTCAGAATTTTTGGATGTTGGAGAACCAATTTTTTTTTAAGTTTTGGTCTTTTTCGTATTTTTTGTTCCATTCCAGATTAAAAAATTGTATGTTTCATTAGAATTTAACTAATATTAGAGCCAATTTAAAATCTATTTCTTGATATGAAATCTTACATAATTGATTTATTGTCCCTATTGGACAAGACTATGTGTTGCATTGTTTAAGGGTGCATGCTAACACTATTCGATGGCAAACAATCCCCCTTTTCTTTAAAATCTCGGATAATTCTCTGCCTAGTTGTGAAGCAATCTGGTGATGTATGGAATGGTTTTCTATGGTTTTCTTATTTCTTGAGGCATGCATGGATAATACTTGGGAGAATATTTACTTTTCAATAATTCTTTATGCTTTATTTTAGAATAGATGCTTAAATTACAGAAAATGTTCCAAAAAAGTAATGAATGCATGGAGTTTTATTGCAAATATTTTGATTCCATGAAATTGTTGAATGCTTGATGCTAAATCTACTTGGATGAGTGCAATTTATTTGAATTTCATGAAATATTGTTTCAAATTTATTGATTTCATGAAGTTATTGAATGATTGGATCGAGATTATTTTCATATCTCTATGATACCAGCCAATACCTTAAGAGTTGTTTACCCCTCATGTTTAACAACATTATCAAGATGGACCCTAATCAAACCTAGTATGTCAAGACCTGACATACATGATCCTTGGGATTAAGCCAAGTTAGCCTTGGATCTAGGTTTTCTTGATGGAGTCTTTCAAGAAAGATAGGTTCATGCGGTGCCTTTTTGAGAATTTATCTACATGTTGGTGTGCGACTAACATTTGTGTCAACACTACCCTTAGGAGAATCAATTCTATGGAGGAATCTTCATATTTCCTTTTTTATGTCAAGATGGGGGTCTAGGTCAAACAACACTTTGGTGAGAAAGATTAAAAATAGAAAATCAACTCCAAAATGCAATCTTTAACTTAGATTTGGAAGATTAAGCATAAAATTGAAGGAACCAACAAAGTTCTGGAATATCTGGAAGGGATAAGTGTTGTGTACCTCTCACAAAATGGTGTTTTTAGAAGCTATATGAGGACTCATTCACCCTATGCAGAATGGGTCCTGTGTAGGGCTTCTCAAAAATGATTTTTGGGTCCTCTGCTCTAGTGTCTACACTTCTAGATTCCCGATTTTCACAGGAAGATAATTGTAAATAAATCTAGGATCTGAGTTTCTGTGAGATGAAAATAAAGGTGACAACAAATGTAACTTTATAATTTTTCAACTTTGAGATCTTCAACCTACAAATATGCAACACACAAAGGGAGAAAAATGCTTGTTTTTGGGTGAATGGGGGTTTTCCTTGGTCAAACCCTATTTTGGTAATTAAACCTTGTAATGAAAAAAAATAGCATGAAAGGAATGATGAATGAACAACTCAATGTCACAACTCACCAAACCCTTGAATAAAATTTGGAAGGTTTGTAACTTGCATAAAATGGCTTCAATGGATGTGGATCTTGATTCTTAAATCCTGGTTTGACATATGGGATTAGATCTTCAAACCTACATCACAATTTTAGCTCCAAAAACATGCATGATGCAACATAATTTTGACATGATGCTTGAGATATTGAATGCTGCAATAAATCCTTGATAAATCTTCTATTGAATGCTCTTGATAATAATCTTGTCTCTTGTAAATGTCACGTCTTGCTAGCTTACTTGAATTGATGAAATAACTTTATATTTATAGATATTTATCCTTAATTTCCTTAAATTCAAATATCTCAAGCCGACATCTAAATATAGATTTGAAAATATTAAAAAACCACCAAAAACATAATTCAAATTAGGGTCCTAAGTCTAAGGGAGGACCCATTCACCCATGGGCGAATGGGTCCTAGGTCCCTAACCTAGGACACACATTGCTCAATGAAAAGTGTTATGTTAAGGCATTAATGAATGTTGAGTTTCCTCTTCAAAAAATATGATTAAATAGGCTTGGATTTGAATTAAAGGGTTGAATTAAGGAAAATTAAGCTCAATTAATTAAAGGAGCCCTAAATAAGTGTGAAAGTGTAAATAAATACATTTTACAACACTATATTAAGGCATTATTAAGTTTATTTTAAATAATAGGGCCCTAAACTTAATGTGAATATGTAAAATGCATATTACAACACTAAATTAAGGCATAATTAAGTCCAAATTAAGTGTGAAAATGTAAAAGGGATATATTTTTCTACACTACATTTAGATTCATGTTATTTCTATGAGTTGGATTAAAAGTACATTAAAATTATCTATTATGTAACAATGCAGTTATTTTGGAGAATAAAGGTATATTTTCAAGTGTGATTTAGATCAAAACATCCACGGTAGTTCATGTAGATCAATATATTTTCAAGGTATGTTTGATTTGAGAGAATATTTAGTTTAAACTTTGTAGTTCATGTTGCTTATGCTCAACAATTTGTCTATATTTATCCATGTAGGTCTACTACACTCAATTTTGGAGCACGACGAGGTTACAATAACAATAAATCCACCATTGTTGAGTTTCAAATAGGTCTTGAAGATTGATTTTCTTAACACTTCGCTTGTTTATATGTGTAGGTTTTTTGGAGAAAAAAGGTATATTTTAAAGTGATTTAGATCAATTTATACATGGTTGTGTTATGAATACAATGAGGTAACCATGGTAGCAATTCAAAAGTAGGTTGGAACTTTTATGTGTCTTAACAATTCAAGTAAAAAATGTAGGTCTTTTTAATGGACAATACTATTGCATCAACATTTTTCTTGAATAAGCTAATAATAATCCATACAAGGTAATGAAAAGAGACCTACCCTAACATTTACCTACCTACCTCAACGTGTCCACATTGCCCATTTCTCAAAAGTACTATTTTTTTACATTTTTTGCATTTTTTCCTGTTAGGGCTCTTTATAGACAACCTTGAAAAGAGCACCCTAGAATGATCAGGTGACTTGGGAAACAAAAATATACCTTCCCTAGTATTTACCTACCTACCTCTATGTGTCCATGCTACCCATTTTTTGAAAATATTGAAATTTAATAATTTTGCATTTTTTCTCTTACAACACTTTCCAGACTACCTCGGATTAGTGCACTTTGGAATCACAGGGGCTCTTGGGAAAAAAAAGGAGGCATTTAATAGCATTTAATTTCCCACCTTGATGTGTTGGTATACTGGGTTTCACTCCATGATGCACAAAACAAAAAAATCTTCTTTCCATTTTTGCACTACTTTCCATTGACAATTTTTGCAAGAATGCATTTGACACTAGAACACACAAATGACGTTGAGTTGACCGAAACCAAGAGGGGTTGGTTTGAATGGATTTGATATCCAACTATATGTCTAGACAAAGCATCTATGTTCCACAAGCTCCCAGAACGACTTCGTCAAAGCTTGACAATTTTTTGCTTTTAGGGTTTTTTAGAGACTACCTCAAAAAGAGAACCCTAGAATAATTGAGTGAATTAGGAAATGAAAATATACCTTCCCCAGTATTTACCTACCTACCTCAACATGTCCATGCTGCCCATTTGTCAAAAATACTAATTTGTTTTACAATTTTTACATTATTTACTCTTAAGGCTCTTTAGAGACTATCCAGAAAGAGAAACCTAGAATGATAAAGTGAATTGGGAAATGAAAAGAGACCTTACTTAGTATTTACCTACCTACCTTGACATGTCCATACTGCCCATTTGTTAAAAATACTAAAAAAATTACATATTTTGCAATTTTTCCCTTAAGACTCTTTATAGACTACCCTAGAATGATTGGGTGACTTGGGCAACAAAAATAGGCCTTCCCTAATATTTACCTACCTACCTCAACATTTCCACACTACCCATTTGTTTAAAATACTAAAATTTAACAATTTTTCATTTTTTGCTCTTACAATGCTTTCAAAACTACCCAAATTAGTGCACCCTCAAATCATTTGGGGACTTGGGAAGAAAATGGAGGTCTTCCATTGTGTTTACTTGGCCACCTTGATGTTTTGGTATACTTGGTTTTTCTCCATGATGCACAAAGAAAATGCTTCTTTCCATTTTTGCACTACTTTCCATTGATAATTTATGCAAGAACGTATTTGACACTAGAACACACGAATAGTGTTGAGTTGACCGAAACTGTGAGAATTTGGTTTGAAGGGATTTGATATCCACCTATAGTTCTAGACAAATAATTCCTATGCCCCATGACCTCCCATAATGACTTCATCAAACTTTGACAATTTTTTCGTTTATAGGGCTCTTTAGAGACTACCTTGGAAAGAGCACCCCAGAATAATCATGTGACTTGGGAAATGACAAGATACCTTCCCTAGTATTTACCTAGCTACCTCAACACATCCACGTTGCTCATTTGTCAAAAATACTAAAAATTCTACATTTTTTGCATTTTTTGCTCTTAAGGCTCTTTAGAGACTACCTTGGAAAGAGCACCCCAAAATGATCGCGTGACTTGGGAAATGAAAATCTACCTTCCATAGTATTTAAATTCCTACCTCAATGTTTCCATGCTACCCATTTGTCAAAAATACTAAATATTTAACAATTTTGTATTTTTTCTCTTACGATACTTTCAAGACTACCCCAGATTAGTGCACTCTAGAATCACGAGGGGACTTGGGCAGAAAAAGGAGGCCTTATGTAGCATTTACCTACCCACCTTGATGTTTTGGTATACTTTTTTTCACTCCATGATGCACAAAATAAAAAATTCTTCTTTCCATTTTTGCACCGCTTTCCACTAACAATTTTTGTAAGAATGCATTTGACACTGGTATGTTGAGTTGACCAAAACTAAGAGAGGTTGGTTTGAAGGGATTTTATATCCACATTCAGGTCCAAACAAATCATTCATTTGCACCATGAGGTCCCAAAATGAATTCGCCATAGTTTGATATTTTTTTGTTTTTTGGGCTCTTCAAAGACTACTTGAGAAAGAGCACCCCAAAATGATTGGGTGACTTGGGTAGTGAAAAGAGACCTTCCCTAGTGTTTAACTATCTAACTCAACATTTAAATGCTTCCCATTTGTCAAAATTACTAAAAAAATTACATTTTTTGCATTTTCAAATATTTGTGTTTAATTTTAACCATTGTTGAGTCAAAAGTAGGTTTGAGTTTATGTTTCTTAACAATTCTTAACAAATGTAGGTCTTTTTCGTGGACAATACTATTGTGTCAAGAAGCAATTCAAAAAAAAAATTATAACATTTTTCTTCAACATTTAGGACACACTCAATGTATTCATTAGGAGGTATCTTCTTCATATACTTTTATCTCTTTATTTTATAATCTTGCATTTGATTTCAAAGAATGATCAATTGACTTTGTTGTTCATTTTGTTTATAATCCATACTTTTCTAATATTTATATGTAGTAATTTATCAACACAAGATTTGAGTAGGATGTGACGTTCAATGGCAATGCATCCATCATTAGAGTTCATATTGCTTTCATTGTTTAATTACTTTTACTCAATCTTTTTTTTTTAACATTTTTTAAAATATTAAAATGCATGTGTTTTTGAGAGTAGCAATGATTTGAGATGTACATTATGGATCGAGGATATTAGGGGCACATATTAGTTGTGTATCTAGGATAGCTTGATAGCAAGATGAATTTATGCATAAATGTACATGAGGACATCAATAAAATTATATGGGCATTATTAGTTGTATTGATGATTATGATGGTTAAAAGATGATATAAGATGTATTTGTACATGGGGACATGAAAAATATGATATACAAGAATTATTGATTATATTGATGGTAGAATGTATGCAAAATATGATTATTATGAATGTCATGTGTATGTTGAAAAATGTCACATGTAAGTGTAAACACCATCAAGTGTGTCAAACGTATGCAAATAGCGATGATTATGATGAAAGGATGCATAGACTAAAAAATATTATGTGTATGCTCCTACTTTTTTATGTTCACAAATGTCACATTTATATATTTTCACATCAAAATCACTCACACATTCCTAAATTGGTTCATGTTGGCACCTACTTAATAGTCAAGCAATGGTGAAGATTTTGGACTTGTCTATGAATGAACTCTTGAATGTAATGTATGTGATCCCTAATGTGTGTGGTTCACTTATGGTGGAATAGGTTCTATTAGATTAATATAGTGCTCTCATTGTTATAAAATATATTAGATGGCCTAAATAATTGGAATAAAGAGAATGACACTTTACATCTTATTTGGCCAACATATACCTAACTAGAAGTTAGTAAGAAACTATAACTAGAAGTAGACTTGCAATCAAGTAAATCAATTTTACCATCAAAATTAGTGTACCCAATAAAATCAATATCAATCCCAAAACTATGAGTTCCTTGAGTATAGTGGAGGAACTAGTAGTTTTCCTTCAATTTTAGTTCATGGGGTTCCTACATAACTAGAGATCATGCCAATGACATATGAAATACCAAGCCTAGAGTGAATCAAATAATTGAGTTTTTCAATAATATATGAATATATAGTAGCATCAACTAATGGGGTAAGTGAAAAAATATGGGGGGCCAAAAATTGGCTTAAGTGGCCACTTTTTTCTAAAATAAGGAAATACTGACCTTGGATGTGAAATTGAGGATAGTTACACTCAAAATTTTGAGATGCAACAAAAACAAGGATTGTAGTGCTCCGAGTCTACTTTCTAAACTACTAATTTATATTGAAAATAGTTGAGATTAATGGGTTCAAAAGAGGGACGTACAAAAATTGGTGTTGTTTTTGTCAGAAAAACATAACATAGTAACTTTTGTATGTCCCTAGCACAGTGAACTTTTTTTTAGTATTTTTAAAATCACTTCAATGAGAAATTAACTAATAGTATGTAGTTGATGCATGATTTTTTTGATAATTTTTCAATGAATATTTGATTTTTATACTAATTTTCTAAGTGGACACTTCGTGTAAAACAAAATTTTGGTCGTGCTACCCCTACAAATTTTAGAAACTAATTGATTTTTTTTTTATTTAAAAAAAAGAAAAGTAGAATGGAGTCTAGTTTCTAAAAATGTAATTTATTTGAAATTTTGATGAACAGTTAATTTATAATGAAAAAACATCAAACATTATTTTTTTTCCAAAAAAGAGACACAAACAAAACAAATTATAGATGAAAGGCTTAACATTGTCAAAAAGTGAAAAACATTACATCATTGGATAGCTAAGAGAGAACCTAACATTACCCAGGTGTTTGATTTATTCGACATTGAAACACATGCAATCTTGATAGTGAGCACAAATCCGATTATGTGAAATATTGTAGAATTTGCAAAAACATGTCTCTGGTCATCGGGAAGGCCCTCCAAGCCTTTGGGTTGGTATTCCAAGGAAAACACCAAGCCTAAGGCTTGGAGATTCCCAAAGCAAGATATAATGTGAGTGTGTTATAACAAACTCACATTATATCTTAGTTTTGACATGGTTTTTTTGTGTTTGTGCGAGACCTGTCTAGCAAGACATAACATGAGCGCAGTATAATACACTCGCATTATGTCTTGCTTTATATTAAATGGTACTCTATTGAATGTATGTTTATATATTTGTATGTTTTCATGTACATGTATGATTGTATGCATGTATGTATGCATGCATGGTTGTATGCATGCATGGTTGTATGTATGTATGCCTGTATGTATGTATGTATGTATGTATGTATGTATGTATGCCCATATGTATGTAATATTGTATCTACATATGTACATGTATTCTTGTATGTATATAGGATCATATGTACATATGTATTATGCTTGAATGTATGTAAGTATGTATGTCTTTAGAGGGAGGGAAAATTTTAAGAGAGAGAGAGTTATCTAGGTAGGGTGGGAGGGAGAGAGGGAGGGAGAGACTTGAGAGAGAGAGAGGTAGAGAGGTAGTGAGAGAGTCTTCAGAGAGGGAGAGGGGGTGGAAGGGAGAGTCTAAGAGAGAGGGAGTGGGAGAGAAGGGGTTGGAGTGAGAGGGACTTAGCTAGGTAGAGTGTGAGGGATAGAGGGAGAGAGAGAGATATGGGTGGGAGGGAGAATTGAGAGAGAGGGAGAGAGAGAGAGAGTGGGGGAGAGAGAGAGAGAGAGTGGGGGGAGAGAGAGAGAGGGAGAGAAAGAGAGAGTTATGTAGGTAGGGTTCCAAAGGGAGAGTCTTGAGAGATAGGTATTGAGAGGGAGTGTGAGAGAGTGGGATTGGGAGAGAGGGAGTGTGAGAGTGAGAGTGAGAGACCTGAGAGATGGAGAGGGTGTGGGAGGGAGTGACCTGAGAGAGGGAGAGATAGAGGGGGGTGGAGTGAGAGGGATGTATCTAGGTAGGGTGGGAGGGATAGATAGAGAGAGGGAGAGAAAGAGAAAGAGAGAGTTACCTAGGTAGGGTGCCAGAGGTAGAGACTTGAGAGAGAGGGGATGGGAGGGAGAGAGAGGAAAGGATGGAGACGAATTGGGAGGGAGATAGAGAGAGATAGATAGAGGGAGCGAGAGAAGGTGGTAGGTATCGATTGAGTGAGAGGTACATAGAAAGAGGGAGAGGGTAGATAGAGACAATTAGAGGGGGTAGGAGAGAGGGAGGGAGAGAGAGGTGAGATGTATAGATAGAGAGTAAGGGATAGGGGTTGAGGGTATAACATTGAGGGATTAGGGTGGAGGACCTATAGGGTTGATGGTTTAGGATATTAGGGTTTAAGGGTTGAAGGTTGAGGGATTAGGGTTGAGGGTAGAGGGTAGAAGGTTTAAGGGTTTAGGGTTAGAGGGTTTAGGGTTGAGGGTAGAGGGTTTAGGGTATAAGTTTGAGGGTAAATGGTTGAAGGATTATGTTGAGGGTCCAATGTAAATGGTAGAGGGTATAGGGGTTGAGGGTTTATGGTTTAAGGGTTAAGGGTAGAGGGTTGAGAATTGATGGTTGAGGGTTTAATGTATAGGGTAGAGAGTAGAGGGTAGAGGGTTTAAGGGTTTAGGGTTTGAGGGTTGAGGGTTGAGGGTTTAAGGTTGAGGGTAAAGGATTGAGGGTATAGGGTTGAGGGTCCAATGTATAGGGTAGAGGGTATAGGGGTTGAAGGATTAGGGTTTAAGGGTTTATGGTTGAGGGTAGAGGGTAGAGGGTAGAGAGTTTAAGGGTTGATGGATTAAGGGTTGAGGATTTAGGGATAAGGGTAGAGAGTTTTCTTGGGTTTAAGGGTTTAAGGGTTGAGGGATTAGGATTGATGGATTAGGGTTGAGGGTAGAGGGTTGAGGGTTGAGGGCAGAGGGTTGAGGGTTTAAGGGTTTAAGGTTTAAGGGCTGAGGGTTGAGGGTTTAGGGTTTAGGATTTAGGATTGAGTGTTTAAGGGTTTAAGGGTTGATGGATTAGGGTAGAGAGGGAGGGATGGATGGATGGAGAGATGGAGGGAGAAGTGATATAGAGATAATAAGAGAAGAGGAGGTAGGAAAAAATATATATGAGGGTTGAGGATCCAATGTATAGGGTAGAGGGTTGAGAATTGAGGGTATAGGGTTGAGGACCTATAGGGTTGAGGGATTAGGGTATTGGGTTAAGGGTATAGGGTTGAGGGATTATGGTTGAGGGTACATATGGTTGAAGGATTAGGGTTGAGGGTCCAATGTATAGGGTAGAGGGTATCGAGGCTGAGGGTTTAGGGTTTGAGGGTTGAGGATTGAGGGATTAAGGGTTGAGGGTTTAGAATTGAGGGTTGAGGATTTAATGTATAGGGTAGAGGGTAGAGGGCAAAGGGTTTAAGGGTTGAGGTTTGAGGGTTTAAGGTTGAGGGTAGAGGATTGAGGGTATATGGTTGGGGGATTACGTTTGAGGGTCCAATGTATAGGGTAGATGGTATAGGGGTTGAGGGATTAGGGTTTAAGGGTTGAGGTTTAAGGGTTGATGGATTAAGGGTCAAGAGGGTTGAGGGATTAGGATATAGAGTTTACTTGGGTTTAAGGGTTGAAGGGTTGAGGGATTAGGGTTGAGGGTAGAGGGTATTGGGTTGAGGGTATAGGGTAGAGGGTTTAAGGGTTGAGGGTTGAGGGTTTAGGGTTTAGGGTTGAGTGTTTAAAGGTTTAAGGGTTGATGGTATATGGTTGATGGATTAGGCTAGAAAGGGAGGAAGGAGGGGGGGAGAGATGGAGGGATAAGTGAGATAGAGAGAAGGAGAGAAAGAGGAGGGAGGGACAAATATATATGAGGTTTGAGGATCCAATGTATAGGGTAGAGGGTTGAGAATTGAGGGTATAGGGTTGAGGACCTATAGTGTTTATGGTTTAGGTTATTGGGTTGAGGGTATAGGTTTGATGGTACATATGGTTGAAGGATTAGGGTTGAGGGTCCAAAGTATAGGGTAGAGGGTATTGGGGTTGACGGTTTAGGTTTTAAGGGTTGAGGATTGAGGGATTAAGGGTTGAGGGTTGAGAATTGAGGGTTGAGAGTTTAATGTGTAGGGTAGAGCCTGTAGAGGGTAGAGGATTCAAGGATTTAGGATTTAAGGGTTGAGGGTTGAGGGTTTAAGGTTGAGGGTAGATATTTGAGGGTATAGGGTTGGGCGATTAGGGTTGAGGGTCCAATGTATAGGGTAGAGGGTATAGGGGTTGAGGTATTAGGGTTTAAATGTTGAAGGTTGAGGGTTGAGGGATTAAGGGTCAAGATGATTGAGTGATTAGGGTAGAGATTTTACTTGGGTTTAAGGGTTGAGGTATTACGATTGAGAGTATATGATATTGGGGTTAGGGTAGAGGGTAGAGGGTAGAGGGTAGAGGGTTTAAGGGCTAAGGGTTTAGGGTTTAGGGTTTAGGGTTGAATGTTTAAGGGTTGAGGATTTAGGGTTGATGGATTAGGTAGAGAGGGAGGGATGGATGGATGGAGATATGGAGGGAGAAGTGAGATAGAGAGGAGAGAAGAGGGGGGAGGGACAAAGATATATGAGGGTCAAGGATCCAATGCATATGGTAGAGGTTTGAGGTTTGAGGGTATAGGGTTGAGGACCTATAGGGTTGATGGTTTATGGTATTGGGTTGAGGGTCCAATGTATAGGGTAGAGGTTATCGGGGTTGAGGGTTTAGGGTTTGAGGGTTGAGGATTGAGGCATTAAGGGTTGATGGTTGAGAATTGAGGGTTGAGGGTTTAATGTAGAGGGTAGAGGGTAGAGGTTAGAGGGTAGAGGGTTTAAGGGTTTAGGGTTTAATGGTTGAGGGTTAAGTTTGAGGGTAGAGGATTGAGGGTATAAGGTTGGGGGATTAGGGTTAAGGGTCTAATGTATAGGGTAGAGGGTATAGGGGTTAAGGGATTAGGGTTGAGGGTTGAGGGTTGAGGGTTGAGGGTAGAGGGTAGAGGGTAGAGGGTAGAGGGTAGATGGCTTAAGGGTTGAGGGTTGAGGGTTTAGGGTTGAGTGTTTAAGGGTTTAAGGGTTGAGGGTATATGGTTGAGGGATTAGGGTAGAGAGGGAGGAATGGAGGGAGGGAGAGATGGAGGGATACACGAGATAGAGAGAAGGAGAGAAGAGGATGGAGGAAAAAAGATATATGAGGGTTGAGGATACAATGTATAGGGTAGAGGGTTAAGAATTGTGGGTATAGGGTTTAGGACCTATAGGGTTGATGGTTCAAGGTATTAGGTTGAGGGTATAGGTTGGAGGGATTAGGGCTGAGGGTTTAGGTTTTTAGGGTTGAGGATTGAGGGATTAAGGGTTAAGGGTTGAGAATTAAGAATTGAGGGTAGAGGGTAGAGGGTTCAAGGGTTTAGGGTTGAGTGTTTAGGGTCCAAGAAATGGGGTCTCCGGTGATGTAGAAAGAGAGAGGGAGTGGAATAGAGATAGAGGGTAGAGGGTTAAGGGTTAAGGGTAGAGGGGAGAGAGATAAAAGGAGTGATTGGGTGAGAGAGAGAGACTTTAGAGAGCGATAGGGGGTAGGAGGGAGAGACTTGAGAGAGAGAGGGAGGGAGTGGGAGAGAGATAGAAGGTAGAGGGTTTAAGGGTAGAGGGGAGAGGAGAGAGAGATAGGAGTGAGTGAGTGAGAGAGAGAGACTTCAGAGAGGGAGTAGGGGATATGAGGGAGAGAATTGAGAGAGAGAGAGAGTGAGGGAGGGAGTGGAAGAGATATAGAGGGTTGAGAATTGAGGGTGTAGGGTTGAGGACCTATAGGGTTAATGGTTTATGGTATTGGATTGATGGTATAGGGTTGAGGGAGGAGGGTTGAGGATAGAGGGTAGAAGGTTTAAGGGTTTAGGGTTTAAGGGTTTAGGGTTGAGGGTTGAGGGTTTAGGGTTTAGGGTTTAGGGTTTAGGGTTTAGGGTTGAGGGTAGAGGGTTGAGGCTTTAAGGGTAGAGGGATTAAGGTTTGTGGGTTGAGGGTAGAGGGTAGATGATTTAAGGTTTTAGGGTTTAAGGGTTTAAGGGTTTAGGGTTTAGGGTTTAAGGATTAGGGTAGAGGGTTTAGGGTAGAGGGTAGAGGGTTTAAGGGTCTAAGGGTAGAGGGTAGAGGATTTAAGTGTTAAGGGTAGAGGGTAGAGGGTTTAGGGTTTGAGGGTATAGGTTTTAGGGTTTAGGGTTGATGGTTGAGGGTAGAAGGTTGAGGTTTTAAGGTGTTGGAGATTTAAGATTTCATCAAATGGTTTTCATTGATGTCAACACAAAACTGTATGTATGAATTGTTTACCAAAAGATATCTCCCATTGAAGATGACTATTATATGTGGTTTGGTATGTTGGTTTTTAGGTCTAGTTCCTACCATGTAACAAACTTGATTTGTATATTTGAAGACCTTGGCCGACTTAGCATGTGCAATACTCTATGGATATTTGGCCAACCTAATTGATGGGTATGATACACACACACACACACACATACATATATATGCATATATTTCTCTTCAAAATATATTATGAGGAAGATGGAATATAATAAAAGATATATGAAAATATATGGAAGATATGCTTTTTGCAAGGAAAGATATAGAGGCATAAAAGGTAGTGAATATAGCAAAACATAATAAGTGAAGAAAGTGAAGACAGTAAGTGCGTGATCAGAGTAGAACTATTGAATGATTATTGATATCAAGTACTACCTATATCAAGATTCATCTAGAACTAAATCCAATACAAAAAGGTGTAATTCATCAATTCACTTTTGGTGGTAAGCCATCACTTTTGTATCTCTATGGGAGTGAGCCATCCAAGTTGTAGCCCTGTGGACAGTGAGTCCAGATAGTTTGTTCTTACTTCAGGCAGTGAGCCTTATTCTAGGGAGTGATCCTTTTTGTAATTGGTTTTGATATTCTCTATAGTGTGAGTTAATCCTCATTGTGGTTTTTCCCTTATTGGGTTTTCCACGTAGATCTGGTGTTACTATGTTTATGTGATAACTTTCAGTTTCTGCATTTATAGATAAATAATTAATGGTTTAGTTTCGATAAATAGTGAAAGTGATTATAATCATGACAACTGATTCACCCCCCCACCCACCTCTCTTAGTTGTCCTATTCAATAATTGGTATCAAAGTGAGGTCCTTTGGAATAAGTCTAACAACTTGAAGGAGATCTTGGAAGGTTGAACAAATGATGAAGGGATCTGACCTAGATGAAGAATTGAGAACAAAGACCTCAAAATATGAGAATGAAGATCTGAAAGAAAATGTCAAGCAAGCTAGTGAATGTATTCACAAACTAAGAAATAAGATCTGAAAATTTAAGTTGAAGTACAAAGAAGTTTATCAGGAACTAAAAGAAGCTAAGGAGATTGTTGAAAATCTAAGGATTAAAAATGAAGAAAGAAAAAAATGTGGAAGAAAGTCTAAAATTGGAAATTGACCAAAGCAAAGAAATTGTCAATCAAATAACATAAAAATGTGAAAATCTTGAAAAGGAGGTAGTAACTCTTAAATTTGATGTGGTAACGGAAAAAAAAATTGAAGAAAAATTCAAGATCAGCTTGGGATTACTTGATGAATTGATTTCATCTCAGAAGCCTACAAAGGATAAAGGTGGTCTAGGACCCGAAGAAGGAAAAATCTCAAAAACTGACCAAAGTCTCAACAAAATGAATAGTCAAAGGAGAAGCAATACTTATCAAGGAAATAATAGAAGGATCAATACTAAAAGGATACCCAACCAACAACCTAATAATCAAAGGTACACATCTTTTAATGGCTTTTTTTACTCATCCAATAAATTCAGACATAGAGCAATAAAATGGAGAAGTATGATGAATCATAATAGATTAAATCAGAATATTGGATTCTTTGCTAGACAATGCTATGTGTGTAATAGGTTTGGACATAGATCTACCAAATGTAGAAGTCAGACAATGATGAACAGATTCAATACCGATGGAAGATTTCATTCATTCCAAGGTTATTGTTACATATGCAATATTTTTGGACACAAGGCCAACTAGTGCAGGACAAAGATGAACAAAAACTCTCATAATCAAAGACTGGTTGTGTGACACTCTTGCAACAAACTAGAACATTTTTCAAAATTCTACAAGAACAAAGTTGGGAAGAAACTAAATCTGGAACAAAAGGACAAGTTAAATCTAGAAGAAGTGAGAAGAGAAATGGCAAAGATTTGGAGAAAGAAAGAAGAACCTATGGACAAGGATAAATCAAAGAATATTGTATCTGCACTCGGTCTAGATGCCCCTTCTATGAGTTGAATCCAATAATGGATTCAAGGGGATCTTTCACAAAAAATATTATCTAGCCCTTGGTATAAGAGGTGTCATGTGATGACACAAGAATAAGTGATAAAAATTCTCAATCTAAAGGCAATGAAGAAAATTCTGATGGAAAACAAGCAATACAAAGGATTTGCAAAACTATTTTTGGCTATAGTACACTTCACAATATGGTTAACAACTTTGGTGGGAGAATATTTCGACAGACTGGAGTATGAATGATGATGTCACAAGAAATAAATTCTTTATAATGAAACCCTAAAAAGTGATAATAGGGAATATTGAGTTGTCATTTTGAAATGAACGAGCCGAGAAGTAAAAGCGTTAGATTTTTGGAAAGCGGAAGTATAGAGAACTAGGTTGAAGTAATGGAGTCAAAGGAAATGGTGATATTCAATATGTGGTGCAACAAATTGCAGAAATTGAGTAAGTTATAGATTGACGAATTTGATTAGGAAAAGACTAGGAATCTTGAGACTTCTCTTTTAGTTGAGCAAATGCAAATGGTCAAGAATCTAGGGCACAAGGGATTAGACATTTGGAGTGAATTTCCATACTTTTCAAATGTGGACATTGTTCAAGGTGTTCTGAGTAGAATTCAAGGTGAACAGATGATCCTTAACAAACCCTATGAAATCATGAAAGAGGCAATTGCAGCGATAACAGGATTATACAATTATGGGCTAGTTCTAGTCAAGAATTCTATAAAGAACAAAGAGGTTGAAGCCCTATCTAGAATTACAGGAGATCAAAGGACACTTATAATTCACACCATAATTGAACCAATAGTAAGGTGTGTGGCATATGAAATCTCATATAATATTTATTTCAGGAATAGGGAAGGTTCTACCTCTATGATTTTCATTTATGTTTCACATCAAATGGTTAAGAATAAGGAGGATTTTGACCTGTGTGAATTACTAAGAAATCAATTAATGGAAAACATAACAATGACAAAGAATGAAAACTATCCTTTTCACTTTGGATCTCTAGTTATATGCTTGATGATGTATTTTTTGAATTCATTTCCGTTGAAATAAAATGTTGCGTGGAAGTCAACTACACTTGTTGGGAAATAAGTTTATCGATATCTGAACTGTCTAGCTAAAAAAGAAAAGGTCTGCAAAGAATACTTTGAAATCAAAATGAATACATAGAATTCTAGTGTGGTTTCCAATCTGGTTATGATATTTGAAGCAGGATCATCCTCTAGAAAGAAGAAAACAAGAAGAATCAGTTCATGTTCCCCTCCAAAAATAAAGAAGAAAAAGACAAAGGAAAAGAAAAAGGAAAAGGGAGAAGAAAAGGAAATGAAAATTGTACAAACATTTGATCTGGTATCAACAGATGATGATGAAGAAAACGTCACTAAACAGTGCTAAAAATTCTTGAGAAACATGATGGATTGAAGAAGATTGGAGATATGTGGTTCAACTGGCCCTCATACCAACATGGTTAAATTATAGATGCTCTAGTCATTTACATAATTCCTAATGATATTGATCGAAGAAAATAGTCAAGTATCTTATTGAAAGTATTGATCAAACATATTGAAGATAGATTAAAGGAAATATCACCTAGTGAAACAACAAAAAAGGATGAAATTCAATTGGTTATGTAAGAAAGATGTTGGAATGCACAAAATAAGTTGATTGAGAGTACAAATGAGCTAAATACCTGCATCATGAGTG
This sequence comes from Sequoiadendron giganteum, assembly GCA_007115665.2. NCBI lineage: Eukaryota > Viridiplantae > Streptophyta > Pinopsida > Cupressales > Cupressaceae > Sequoiadendron > Sequoiadendron giganteum. The sequence continues at coordinate 43,260,168 of CM021110.1, forward strand.
TAAATAGTGTATACAAGTATTGTCTCTAGTTGCCTACTGCTATTGGGAACTATAGAACAAAAATTGATTCTATTGAGCATGAATTAAACTCTATTGGAAAAATATATGATGGTCTTAATGACAAGGATGTAACACAAAAGAAAAGGATCAACTCCTTGAAATCTGATTTTGCTGCCATCATGGTAAAAAGGGATAATATTGTGAAGACCTTTTGGAAAGTCAAAGAGATAACTAAGTTGATATTGGAACATATTTTCAGTCTCTTGGAAGATGCTAAGAACAACACATAATATTTCTATTCCAAATACTCTTCTAGAAAAAAATGATTCTATAGCAAATAAAAATAACATTTGTGTATGCATTAGGCTAGCAGTGGATTCCTAGAAAACATGTCTTCCGGAAATGAAAGAAAAATACAAGAAAATAATTTAAAGAAAGAAGAATTGAGGTAAAGAATCATTTATGATGATATTTTTATAATAAAAAGGGAGAGATAGAGAAATAAAGAGATGGAGAGATGAAGAGTCAGAGGAATTTTTTTTTGTGAAGAATAATTTTGATAGGGGGAGTAATCAAAACAACCAATGTGATATTATTGGAAAGCTTTTGTCATTGATGTCAAAGGGGGAGAAAATAAGCATGCGAAACAAATGAAATATTTATAAAAGTTGTTATTGTTGGCCCTTCACATCTTGTGTTGCCATCAATGACAAAGGGGGAGATTGTTGAAGACTGAAGGTTGCATCAAAAGGTTGTCATTAATGTCAGCAAGTTGTCATTGATGTCAACACAGTACTGTATGTAGGACTCATTTAATAGAAGATATTTCCCATTGAAGATGACCATTATATGTGGTCTGGTATGTTGGTTTTTAGGTCTAGTTCCTACCATGTAACAAACTTGATTTGGATATTCAAAGACTTTAGTTGACTTAGCATGTGCAATACTCTATGGATATTTGGCCAACCTAATTGATGGGTATGATACACACACACACACACACACACACACACACATATGCATATATTTCTCTTCAAAATATATTATGAGGAAGATGAAATATAATAGAAGATATATGAAAATATATGGAAGATATGGTTTTTGCAAGGAAGGATATAGAGGCAGAAAAGGTAGTGAATATAGAAGAACAAAATAAGAAAAGAAAGTGAAGACAGTAAGTGCATGATTAGAGCAGAACTATTGAGTATTACTGATATCCAATACTACCTATACCGAGCTTCATCTGGAACTGAATTCGACATAAAAAGGTGAAAATCATCAGTTCACTTTTGGCAGTCAACCATCACTTTTGTATCTTTGTGGTAGTGAGCCATCCGGGTTGTAGCCCTATGGACAATGAATCCAAACACTGAGTCCTTACTTCAAGAAGTGAGCCTTATTCCAAGGAGTGAGGCTCTTTGTAATCAGTTTTGATATTCTCTCTAGTGTGAGTTAATCCTCATTATGGTTTTTCCCTTATTGGGTTTTCCACGTAAATCTAGTGTTACTATGTTTATGTGATAAATTTCAGTTTTTGCATTTATACATAAATCATTAATGGTTTAGTTTTGGTAAATAGTGAAAGCAATTATATTGGTGACAATTATTCACCCCCCTCTTAGTTGTCCTGTTCAACATAAGGGTGGAGGGATTAAGGGTTGTGGGTTTAGGGTAGAGGGAAGAGGGTTTAAGGGTTTAGGGTAGAGGGTAGAGAGTTTAGGGTAGAGGGTAGAGGGTTTAGGGTAGAGGCTAGAGGCTAGAGGGTTTAAGGGTTTAAGGGTTTAAGGGTAGAGGGTAGAGGGTAGAGGGTTAAGGGTAGAGGGGAGAGAGATAGAAGGAGTGAGTGAGAGAGAGAGATAGACTTGAGAGAGGGAGAGGAGGTAGGAGGGAGAGAATTGAGAGAGAGAGAGAGAGAGAGGGAGGGAGTGGGAGAGATATAAAGGGTTTAGGGTTGAGGGTAGAGGGTATAGGGTTTGAGGGTATAGGTTTTAGGGTTTAGGGTTAAGGGTAGAGGGTTGAGGGTTTAAGGGTAGAGGGATTAAGGGTTGTGGGTTGAGGGTAGAGGGTAGAGGGTTTAAGGGTTTAGAGTTGAGGGTTTAGGGTTGAGGGTAGAGGGTTTAGGGTTTAGGGTTTAGGGTATAGGTTTTAGGGTACATGGTTAAAGGATTAGGGTTGAGGATGCAATGTATAGGGTAGAGGATATAGGGGTTGAGGGATTAAGGATTGAAGGTTGGGAATTGAGTGTTGAGTGTTTAATGTATAGGGTAGAGGGTAGAGGGTTTAAGGGTTGAGGGTTGAGGGTATAGGGTGAAACTGACAACCTAACTTGGCTTGTTTGAAAAAATGGGTTCAAAAAATGGGGTCTTCCAGTGATTTACATCACCAAGAAATCATTGGAAGACTCCATTTCTTGGACCCATTTTCAAACAGGCCACTACATTGCCAATTTCACCAAATTGGCAACCTAACTTGGCCTATTTGAAAAAATAGGTCCAATAAATGGGGTCTCCCAATGATTTAAATCACTGGGAGACCCCATTTCTTGGACCCATTTTTTTAAAAAGGCCACTACATTGCCAATTTCACCTAATTGGCAAGCTAGTGGGTGAAAATGGCAAGTTGGTGGGCCCACAAGCTTGCCAATTCAATGAAATTGTTAACCTAACTTGTCCTATTTGAAAAAATGGGTGCATGAAAGTGGGTCTTTCAATGATCTACATCACCGAGAGACCCCATTTCTTGGACCCATTTTTTCAAACAGGCCACTGCATTGCCAATCTCACTGAATTGTCAAGCTAGTGGGTCCACTAGCTTGCCAATTTGGTGAAATACGCAACTTAACTTGGCCTGTTTGAAAAATGGGTCCAAGAAATGGGGTCTCATGGTGATTTATATCATTGGGAGACCCCATTTCTCAGACCCATTTTTTCAAACATGCCACTATATTTCCAATTTCATTGAATTGGCAAGCTAGTGGGTGAAATTGGCAACCTAAATTTGGCCTGTTTGAAAAAATGGGTCCAAGAAATGGGGTCTCCTGGTGATTTACATCACCAAGAGACCCCATTTCTTGGATCCATTTTTTCAAATAGGCCACTATATTTTCACCGGGAGACTTGAGAGAGGGAGAGGGCGTAGGAGGGAGAGACTTGAGAGAGAGAGAGAGGGAGAGAGTGGGAGAGTGATAGAGGGTAGAGGGTTTAAGGGTTTAAGAGTTGAGGATAGAGGATAGAGAGAAAGAGAGAGAAAAGAAACCTATAAAAAATCAACTTTCTCATAATGCGAGCGCATTTTGAAGTAGTAGAGATATGGTCGTTCTTTTAGCAAGACATAACATGCTTGTGTTGCAACATGAGCACATTATAATGTGAGAATGCTTTGTCTTTCTATAAAAATGTTAAAAAACTCAATGTACCCATGATCTAAAGGCCCACATTCTGCATATTCTTCTGGTTATGCACGTGCTCTGAAAAAATAAATCTTTTTTATGATTTTGTGAAGTGTGCATGCATGTTTTTCACATTCCACCACCTTTTTCATTATCTTTCCACCACCTTTGCATGAAATAATAGAGTTTTCACATTGAAAAGCATATACTATCAATTCAAGTATGAATTCCATTCAAGATTGATAAACAATTGAAGTTTGGAGGGGAACAAGCTTTTGAAAAAGTCAAATTGTTGAGGAGTTTGAAGAAAGAAGAAGCAAAGGCTACATAGTTGGGTAGAAATCCTCCATTTGAAACTCTAGGTTTTTAGGTATGTGAAGTATTTACACATTTTCTTTCATTCTATTATGGCTTTCTTTCATTTTTTTTTATTTTGCATATTCCATGTTGATCATTGTTTTTTTTTTATTATAACCTTAGCTTGTCAATGCAAATTATAAATTACACAATTCTTTACACTTGCCAATTACATTTTTAAACCATATCTCTTTGAGGAATTTTGTTAAAAAATTGACTTACCTTGTGTATGCTTCCATATTTTGTATACACATATATATGACATAAGTTATAAGTAAGTAAAATAATGCATCATTTATCAATCCTTTACTATGGATGTGCATACCACTCTCCAAAGCTTTCATTTTGGTATAGGCATGGGGGATGTTGGAAAATATAGTTGAATTTGGTTTTACACCTACAATTTTCATATGCTTGAAATTTTTAAAAGCCTTCTCAATAAATCTATTTTGTGCATATAATTCAATCATTATAGTCTACAATGACATATCTCATTGAGGTATTTTGTCAAATAGCTATACCAAGCAGCTGATTGCCTTGTCTATGCTACCAAAATTTCCATACATGTCTCTAAAAAATTTGAATATACTCCTCCCACATTGATAGATCTTTGAATCTATTTTGGTTTTCATCTCTATTTCTAAATTTACCTCATCACTTATGTTGTGATATATTTTAAATGTTTCCTTGATTAGTCTACCTACAAGGGATTCTAACCCTTCTCTCCACTATTTCAAGACTCTTTATTCAAGGCTAAGTTAGCAACATGGGGAAAGGTGCAGCCTATCTTGCAATCATGGCTCAAAATGGAAGCATGGACAAGTAATTTTAATTGTTTGACAATAATGTTTTAATAGAAATGTATGCAAAATGTGGTAGCATTGAAAAGCTAGTGAGCTTAGAAATCTAGTGAGCTTGGCAAGCTAGTGAGCTCACTAGCTTGCCAATTCGGTAGGGTTGACAAGGTAGGGGAAGCATATGCTTCATAGAAATGGGGTCTCACGGTCACCATGAGACCCTATTTCTATGAGGCATACAATGCCCCTACCTTTTCAACCCTACTGCATTAGCAAGCTAGGCTAGTGGAGCATTGGCAAGCTAGTGGATCATTGGAAAGCTAGTGAGCTCACTAGCTTGCCAATATGGTAGGGTTGACAAGGTAGGGGCAGCGTATGCCTCATAGAAATGTGGTAATGTGGCATGCCATGATTGCAAGATAGGATCAAAATAGAAGCATGGAAAATGAATTTGAATTGTTTGATAATATTTTTTTTGTAGAAATTTATGCAAATGTGGTAGCATAGTCAAGCTAGTGAGCTTAGCAAGCTAGTGAGCTCAATAGCTTGCCAATTCGGTAGGGTTGACAAGGTAGGGGCAATGTATTCCTAATAGAAATGTGGTAATGTGGCATGCCATGATTGCAAGATAGGCTCAAAATGGAAGCATGGAAAAGACTCAAAATGTACATCACCATGAGTCTCCATTTCTATGAGTCATTTTTTCATGTTGCCCCTATCTTGTCAACCCTACCAAATTGGTAAGCTTGTGAGCTCTCTAGCTTACCAATTTACTCACATGATTTTTCCAATGGAATTCCTTAAAGTAATGTGGTAATGTGGCATGCCATGATTGTAAGTATTTTATATAAAGGCTTGAATGACATATATTTCATTTAATTTTATGGATTCATTTTTTAGAAACTAATATTTATCTCATTACCATGCTACAGGTAAAATTATCTGCCATTCTGAGGAAATGAACAAGGAATAAATTAATAGACGAAGAGTATGAAACCAATAAAGAAAAGGAGAGAGAATACATGAGAAGAAGAAATTGGATACAATTGATGAAAATAATCCAATTGAAGAGGAACCTCGACCATCAAAAAGAGAAAAGGCATTGGCAACACAAAGGGCACAAATGCAAAACCATCGTAGTAAGATATATTTGAATACATAGTTGAAGAAACACCCTCTACTACAAGTGAATACAAAGGGACACCATTAAGAACAAGTGAATATGGAGGGAAACCATCAACCACAAGTGAATATGGAGGGACACCATCTACAAGAAGTGAATATGGTTGGACACCATCTACCGCAAGTGAATATGAAGCAACACCATCCACCACACCTCTAGTTGAGAGTACATCATCACTCGAATTTGATTGAGAAGGTACACCATCATCTCCATGTGAACCTCAAGGTATTTCGTCTATTCCACCCTTGATCGAAGGTACACAATCTAGCCCACCTCATTTAAATATTGATGAAATTCCTAATGTTGAGGAGTATGTACCTAGGAGAACACCACATAGAATTTTGCATAGAAATCCAAACTATTTGATTAATATTGATGAGGATATTTTGCAACACATGAAAGGTAAGATTCCAGCATGCACTAGTAGAAGATATGCTGATAAGATTTAGAAATTATTTTTTGAAAGGCTAAATGAGACCGCAAGATGTCAACTATTTATTGAAATGATGTGGGGTATAAAATATAGAAATATCATGAAGACTCTTGGGTTGAGAACATTGAATGCTTCAAGTGAAAACACTATTATCAAGAATCTAATGGATGTTTATGAGAGTGTGGGTAAGATCTCACACTCAAAGGATAGTAATGTCACTCGATGTGTCATTAAATCGAATTTGGCAAGTAGTCAAACAAAGAGAGCTCATCTCATTAGAAAGATGAGTGAACAATTGAGAATTAATAGAAAAGCTTTATCAAGAGCCATTCGAAGGTGACAAAAAATTGAGGGTAGTGATTCAAATGAATTATGGGCATTCTCAGGGAGACTACCATGAAAAGATTAAAACGTTGTTGAAGCATTCAAAACACTAATTGAAGGGTATTGGAAGAATAACACAAGGCCATCTATGAATCAAAGGGATGTGGTAAGGAGGAGAATCAGTAGTCGGAATTGTGAGCCACATCCAAAGCACTTTTTGGATACAAATCAAACCCAATTATTTTGTAAATTTCAATAGGATTATCCTCAAATTAGTATTTTTAAAAGATATTTTGAAATGATAAAACATTTTTAAGTCAAGGTAAATCATACATGCACTACTTGTTGTTGTAGACTACATATTGAATTCTCTAACCATTATGATTTTTATCATTCTATATGTTTAGATTTGCATACTAATGATGTTTTGCAGGATTGTGGCATACAAACCACACCAACATCTTCAAGAGAGTTCTTATTAAAAAAATTATGTGAAATAGAGGATGGCCAAATATTATACAGGACACTATGCTTGGATGGTTCATGTCAGCATTGCGATGGCTTGCAGCGTATGCCAGTATGTCAACATATGGAAAGCACAGATGAGGTGGGAGAAAAACTAGTAGAGTTCAGGAAGTATAAAATAGTGGCATACATTACAAAAGATGGTAATCAAGTAAAAAGGTGTGATTTGGTTATTTGAAGATTCCAGTGTATCAGTTTATGTCCATGTTTTGTGACAATATAGTGTATGAGTATCTAAGGCATACCCATAGAGACCAATGGATAGACACACAACTAAAGCTATGCAAGGAAACCTTTCTAGTTGACAACATAGTTTTAGTGGTCGAATTTACAAAGAACTACACTCTACAGCCACAGCGTGAGGTGTAGTCACAATATTACAACTCCACACAAGTTTCAATATTTGTGCACATAGCATTCATTCATGCAACTAATAGTATAGAGGACCAAAGGAAGGTATTGAGGGAGTATCAGTTTTATATTAGTGATGATTGTACACATTCTCTAGAGTTTGTGGAAGGTTGATTCTAGATGTCCTGCAAGGATTTGGCTTAGAGGGGCATAGTATACGGTTGACATATAATATGGTTGGATAATTGTGCAATAAAATTCAAGAAATCATGCATTTTTTACTGGTTGTGTAGGATGCATGTCATTACAGGTGTTCAACATATGTGGAACTTTTGTGAGGTTGAGCATGGAAAGGGGGAGCATGTATGAAAAGAGCAATAGCACAAGAAGAGTTAAAGTATAAAGACAATGCAAAGTTGACAGATGCAAAATCAATTGTTGAGTGGTGTAATGCTTCGATGGGTCTAGGTAATGAAGGCACATCTTCAATTCGTAGATTTGTTTGGTTGATGGATGATACTAATATTGCATCATATGAGGATTATTATACACTAACAAGATTGAGTGATCACTCTTTCCTTAGCTTAAATGAAGGTTCATGGACTATCAATACATGGAAGATGGCATGCTTTTGTTCTTCATGTACAATGCAAGCTTGGGATGATGGTGAGTCAAAAGAGTGGGTTGAGAAATGGTCATTAAGTTATCTTAGCCAACTTCACACGTATCGCCCTATGACGGCATTGGAACTAACACAAATGGATTCATCAGTTGAATTTGACCAAATATCATATCTTGTTCAACCAAGTAATATATCTACTTGCTTAGTTTTTTCCTATTGTTATCTTACTTTATAGTGTATTTGTAATGTTGACTAATTTCAAGAGATTTGTTGCACATATCAATGCAGGGCATGTTTATATAGTTATTGCAGCTGAATACAACAAAGAGGGAATGAACTATTACTTGTGTCATTGTGTTGAGGAAAAAAATAAATTAGAGGCCCCAGTTATAGATGGAGAAAACATCGAATACCCCATAGGCTTAGTTGTTGTTACTAAAACGTGGCTTAAATGTTACCCACATAAGAGTGTTAAACATTGGTTGTTTCAAGACTTTGACATGCATCAAAATATTCTTCATACTCAAACCTTGTCATGGCATCCAATGTTTTTTTGACCAAATATGGGGGTGGACCTTTGAACAAGACCTTTTGGAAGGTTCATGAGTCTGACCATGAAGCAATACTTGACACAATAAAGAGTAGAGCAGACCTGGATGGTTCATTGGATTAATGTGTAAGTATGCACATTGGTTCTTATTAATTTATACTTGTATGCACATTAATTTGTATGATTCCAATGCTATCATCTAATGTTTATATCTTCTTTTACTTTGCATATTTGTAAGTAACCTACTAAAAATTGATTGGTGTCCCCTTTCAGAAAATGCTGATTTATGAGCCATCCAAGAGAATCTTAGCCAAAAAGGAAATGCAACATCCTTATTTTGATGATCTTGACAAATCTCAATTATGATTTTAAGCCATTATAAAAAGTGAGTGTGAAGATTGGTGAGGGAATTTCAAGTTATTCATTTGAAGTTAATCTTATCATGAGCACCTCTGATGTAGACATTATAAGAGCATCTCAAATTTCAAGTTATTCTATTCATGAGAGGTGTTGTGTGCAATAGGTATCTTGGAACTCCCAATGAAGATGTATGATCAGGAGTCAGTAACTTGAGAGACTGACATGCCTATCCTCAATGGAAGCATCAAGATTTATGCCTTTTTATTCCCGAGTTGGAACCAAATGGTGTGGATTTCTTGTTTGTAAGTGCCTTCCATATATTTTCATTTCATTTCCATTTTGGATGCTCTTTCTTTTTCTTCTTTTACTTTTCCTATTTGTAAGTGAACTACTAAAAAATGATTGGTGTCTCTTTGCAGAAAATGTTGATTTATGACCCATCCAAGAGAATATCAACCAAAAAAGCAATGCAACATCCTTATTTTGATGATCTTGAGAAATCTCAATTTTTATTTGAAGCCATTATAAAAGAGCGTGTGAAGCTTAGCGAGGGAATCTCAAGTTATCCATTTGAATTTAACCTGATCATGAGAACCTATGATGTAGATATTATAAGAGAATCTCGAATGTATGAGTGACATTGTAAAAGATCTGTGAGAATGGAGCACCTAAGGCAATGTGTCTACAAGTACAAGCACTTGGGTTTCAGAACATTGTATGAAGCATATTGGATAATTTTAGCACAAACAGAAGAATTGGGAGAGCCAAATAAATCTCAATTTATTGTAAACATCATATTATTAAGATAGTGAGTGTAATAACCATTGATGGTTACTAATCATTATTTTTCTTCTTTTATTCTCTTTATATTATAACTAGCACTCTTTGACTAACTTATTATAAAAATAACATTTATTAAAATGAATCAACCTAATGATTATATATCAAAATCAATATAGCATAAAGTCTCTTCAAATAAACACTTGTAATGAGATTTATTCAAATTTTGAAATTTATTGCTGCCCTCAAACATTTGTAATTCATGCAATGTAATCCCTTAACAATCCAAATTGCAAAAGGATAATAATATTTGATGACCTCTTACTCAGATACCCTGTCAGTTATGGGCATTCTATTTGAGGCATCATGATCACATAGGGAACCTCTATAATAAACTATCTCGATTTTTGTTATCTCAGAGTCATTTTTTTGTGGTGTCCAATTTTGACTTGATGGAAAAAGTGTCAAATGCAAGTAGTGTAAAGTTGTAAAGTGATACAACTTTCATTCTGCAACTCATCTGACCAAATAGACTATTCCAATGTGTCTGGATTGGTACGTTTATGCTAGGAATGGTCCTCTTTGACACCCAAACACGTAGAATTGCTTCGAGCTACGTTCAACCAACTCAATCCCTTAAGGGTCCAAAGTGAAAAAGGGAAGTAATATTTGACGGGCTATTGATTAGAAATTATGATGGTTACAAACTCTCCATCTAAGCCTACAAGATCATGTTGGGCCCCTCTATAATAACCTCTCTCAGTTTTTGTTATCTCGGAGTCATTTTCCCATGGTGTCTAGTTTCCACTTGATGAAAAAAGTGTCAAATGCAAGCAGTGTAAAGTTGCAAAGTGGTGCAACTTTCATTCTACAACTTGTGTGACCAAACAAACTGCTCCAACACATATGAATGGGTGGGTTTATACTAGGCATGGTCCTCTTTCACACCCAAACATGCTGAATCACTTCAAGCTATGTTCAACTAACTCAATCCCTGAACGGTCCAAAGTGTAAAAGGGCAGAAATCTTTGACTAGATATTACTCAAAAACCATGATGCTTATGAACTCTCTATTTGAGCCTATGGGATCATGTTGGGCCTCTCTAAAATAACCTCTCTTGGTTTTTGTTATCTCGAAGTTTTTTTCCTGTGGTGTCTAGTTTTCACTTGATGGAAAAAGTGTCAAATGCAAGCAGTGTAAAGTTGCAAAGTGGTACAAATTTCATTCTGCAACTCATGTGACCAAACAGACTATTCCAACCCATCCAAATGGGTATCTTTATGCTAGGAATGGTCCTTTTTCACACCCAAACACGTTGAATCACTCTGAGCTACATTCAATCAGCTCGATCCCTTAAGGGTCCAAAGTGCAAAAGGGTAACAATATTTGATGGGCTATTACTCAAAAATTGTGACACTTAAAAACTCTCTGTCTGAGCCTATGAGATTTCGTTGGGCCCCTCTAAAATAGCCTCTCTCAATTTTTGTTATCTCATATTCATTTTCTCGTGGTGTCCAATTTTTACTTGATGGAAAAAGTGTCAAATGCAAGCAATATAAAGTTGCAAAGTGGTGTAACTTTCATTCTACAACTCGTTTGACCAAATGAACTTTTCCAACACGTTCAAATGAGTATTTTTACACTATGAATGGCCCTCTTTCACACCCAAAAATGTTGAATCACTCTGAGCTACGTTCAATTGGCTCGATCCCTTAAATCTAAAGTGTAAAACGAAAACAATCTTTAATGGGCTATTACTCAGAAAACATGATGCTTACAAACTCTTCATTTGAGCCTACAAGATCACATTGGGCCCCCTATAATAAACTCTCTCAGTTTTTGTTATCTCAAAGTCATTTCCCCATGGTGTCCAATTTTCACTTGACGGAAAAAGTGTCAAATACAAGCAGTGTAAAGTTGCAAAGTGGTGGAACTTTTATTCTGCAACTCGTGTGACCAAACAGATTGTTCCAACACATTTGGATGGGTGGGTTTACACTAGGCATGGTCCTCTGTTGCATCCAAACACGCTGAATTGCTCAGAGCTATGTTCAACTAGCTTGATCCCTTAAGGGTCCAAAGTGCAAAAGGGCAACAATTTTTGACGGGCTATTACTTAGAAAATGTGATGCTTACAAACTCTCTATCTGAGCCTATAGGATTGCGTTGGGACCCTCTACAATAACCTCTCTCATTTTTGTTGAGAATTTTGTGTCTCAACTTCTAGTCTTGAGCCTCAATCATTATGGACTTGGTAGAAAATAAAATGTTTATTTTTAGCCTTTACCACTTTACCGCGGCAGCTATGATTGGCTCTGGCAGTACCGCGGTGATAGACCTGGTGGTTATCACCTTACCACATGCGGTGATTTCACTCACCATAGTGGTGCAGTAAGGCCGCCAATGGCCTAGCTCAGTGGTTATCACCATACCAGTGGTGGTGGGTCCTCTCACCGAGGTATCCGTGGTGAGACCACCAGCAGTGGTCTTGGCGATTACCGCCCCACCACGGTGGCCATGATAAGACTATCAGGGGTCTGACTGGTAGTTATCAACCTATCGCCGGGTGGTCTGATGGTCTCCGTGGTAGCGCGGTAAGACAACCAATGGTATACTCAAAGTTTATAGCTATGCCACAGTCAGGTCAAATGGTCATAGTAGTAGAGTGGTAGACAGCGAGGTGAGATCAGTTGAGCTCACCAGCACACCACGAGGCAAAGCCAACAGGACTGCGATAGCACGGTGGGAAGGTGAGACAGGGCTCGATGAAGTTGTCGGTGAGCTCGGATGAGCTCACTGCTATACTGTAGGTCAACTCGGGTAGAGCAGCGGTAGCACGGGTATAGTCCGAGCTCACCACAATATTGTGAACGGGTTGAACAAGCTCGATGGTGGGGTGGTAGAGTCTTGAAGAGCTCGGACGAGCTCAGGGTTATATTTGACTGAGTTGGAATTGGTGAAAGAAGCGGTAGACAAATGGGATGCAGATACAAGGCTCAGTGTCAGGGCGATCATTGGCTAAAGGCCAAAGAAGTAACAACAGTTATTGTAGGCTGACTTAGGCTGACGTACAGGACTCGATCTGGGTAAAGAAGTTAATCCCTGGGTGGCTCGATGCAAGAAGATCGACATGGGCAGATCGATTGCGTGATTGGATGAAAGATTCATGAACCTGAAGTCTATGATTGGTTGATGATATTGAATGCATGATGTATGACTTTGTAAGTTGAGTATATTATATAGGTCAACCAAGAACATGAAAGGTGGCAAGTAAGCAAGTTGTTTTTGTATTGTATGTTTTTGTAATGAGAACATTGTAAGAGTAAAAAAAATAGGAAGAGATAACTCTAAGTTGCTATGAGCTAATTAGAGAAGAATGAACATTGTATGTAATTGTTTTATTACTATAATACAATTGTCTTGACTTTGGGTGGTGGGTTTTTTTACCTGAAAAGGTTTTCTCACGTATATCTTGTGTCAATCTGAGAATTCTCTTTTCTGTTATCTCATTTATGCTGTTTGTATTTCACCTCTGTAGTTTTAGAAGCTATTAGAACTAGTTTTTTCTTCTCTCACCTATTGTATTAGTGTTAAGGGAATGTATTCCGCACTATTGGGTCATTAGATCCACCCCCATTTTCCCTTCAAGTGGTATCAGAGCCTGGCCCGTTGTGTTATCCTTGAGAGAAAGCTCAGCTTTTTGTGCTAATATTGTTTCTGTGGGAGTTTTGCATTGTTAAAACTTGTTTCTATTTGAGATGAAGAGTACATCAGGTAGAGTAGATATTGAAAGTTTAATGGCAGCAAATTTGAGTTATGGAAACTTAAAATGGAAGACTTGTTGGTGGATAGAGACCTCTGGTTAGCAGTGTCTGGAACTAAGCCACAAAGTACGATGCAAGAGGCCTGGGATCTTAATGATAGAAAAGCAAGAGGTATGATAAGACTGAGTCTAGCTGATTCTATACTCTTGAACATCCATGAGGAGTAGTTTGCAACTTCATTGTGGAAGAAGCTTGGTGATATTTATCAGGGAAAGTCCCTGGTAAATAGGTTATTCCTAAGGAAGAAGTTGTACTCCTTGAAAATGGAAGGTGTATCTATTGCAGACCATCTAAACTCGTTTAATATGAGTGTTACTTAGCTAGCATCTATAGGTGTAAAGAATGAGGAGGAGGATCGTTGCATCCTCCTATTGTGTTCATTACCTGATAGTTGGGATCATCTGGTGATGGCTATTGGAAGCACAACCACTGCATTCAAGATGGATGATGTGGTTGCTTCAATTCTGTCTGAAGAAATGTGAAGGAAGTCTTCTGAGATGGCCAAAGAGGTTTTTTCTATTTGAGGTAGACCAAAGGAGAAAGGCAAGAAGAAGTACAAGAATTCAAAATCCAAATCTGTAGGGAGATCAAAGTCTCCTGGTAAAAATTTCAAGGTGAGATGATGGAGCTATGGGAAACTTGGTCATATTTGAAAGGATTGTAAGGAGGAGAAGAAGAAGAATTCTTCAGACAATGAATCTTCTCAAAGTGATGTAGACACCTTCATTGGAGCATCCTTGACAACTCAGGCATAAGATGATGTCAGGATGGTTGACTCAGGTGCGTCCTTTCACATGACGTTCAATAGAGAATGGTTCTCTAAATACAAGAAGTATGACGGTGGAAAGGTTTACTTGGAAAGTGATTCAACATTGGAGATTGTTGGTAGAGGAAGAGTCAGAATTCAGTTTCCTGATGGAATAGTCAAAGGGATTGGTGGCATACTGCACATTCCAGGTCTGGCTCAAAATCTTCTTTTTGTCATTAAGTTAAATGATGTTGGTATAGAAGTTTCGTTCTCTAGTAGAGGATGTAAAATGGCTAGAGGTGTAATGGTTTTGGCTAAGGGTGTTCGTACTGACACTCTGTACAAGCTAGATGCACATCCTATTTAATGTAATAGTGCCTTTGCAAAGTCAAGAAAATCAGTCCCTGTAGAGAAAGATGAAGAAACTTCTCTATCTGCAAATGCTTTGGAGGTAAAAATCCCAACTGAGAAGACTATGTTGTGGCATCATAGACTTGGTCACATAGGTGAGAAAGGTTTAAAAACTTTGAAGAATAAAAATTTTGTAGAAGGGTTTGATGATTGTAACCTTGAGTTCAATTTTTGTGAACATTGTATCTATGGTAAACAACACTTTGTTTCATTTTACTCTAGTCCTCATAAATCTTCTAGCATACTGGATTATGTTCATTCTGATGTGTTTGGTCTAGTTAATGTTCCTTCATTATCGAAGTCTAGATATTATGTTTCTTTTATTGATGATTGTTCGAGAAGGGCATTTTTATACTTTCTTAAAAGTGTATCAGAAGTGTTCAGCCGGTTTAAAGAGTTTAAATCTTTGGTAGAGAATCAGACTTGAAGGAAAATTAAATGTTTGAGGATAGACAATGGTGGTGAATTTTGTTCTGCAAATTTTGAAAGTTATTGTACAGATCATGGAATTAAAAGGCATAAGACAATGCCTTACACTGGACAATAGAATGAATTTTCTGAAAGGTTGAACAAGATGCTGATGGAAAAGGCAAGGAGTATGCTGAGTGGTGCTGGTCTAGAGCAGAAGTTATGGGCTAAGGCTATGGCTACAACATGTTATCTAATAAATCGATCTCCTTGCTCGATTCTTGTTGATAAGACACCTTTGGAAGCATGGTCTGGTAAGAAGCCCTCTCTGAGGCATGTCCATGTCTTTGGATGTGAGGCATATGTTTATGTGCCAAATGAAAAGAGATCTAAATTGGATAACAAGGCTATCAAATGTATTCTCATCAACTATGGTGTTGGTGTGAAAGGATACAAGATTTGGAACCTTGTTATTGAGAAGGTTTTGTACAGCAGAAGCATGATATTTCATGAGCTGAAACCTTCAGTAAGTGATCAACAACTTGAGACAGATCAGAGTGACAAGAAGAAGGATGCAGTTGAGATTCCACAAACTCTAGAAAGGGAAGAGTTGCATGGTGTACCTGATACTGAGGACAGCTCAAGCAGCTCTAGAAGTTATGATGATGAAGAACCACAACCTCAGCCTGTAAGGAGATCTACATGAGAAAAACGACAACATGAAAGGTATGGTTTCTCATTGTTAAATTTGAACTGTGCCTATGCCTTAATTACTAGCACTGATGAGCCTAGGACTGTAAAAGAAGCAATCAACATGTCTGATTCGAATTCTTGGCTGGAAGCCATAAATGAAGAGATGGGTTCATTGAAGAAGAATGAAACTTGGGATTTGGTACCACTTCCTAAAGGGAAAAAGCCTATTGCCTATAAGTGGATATTCAAAAAGAATATAGACATTGATGGTAGTGTTGAGAATTATAAGGCACAACTAGTTGCAAAGGGATTTTCCCAAATTGAGGGAATTGATTATGGAGAGATTTTTTCCCCTTTAGCAAAACTGACATCCATCAGATTTTTGTTGTCATTGGTAGCTATGTATGAATTTGAAATTGAGCAGATGGATGTAAAAACATCGTTTCTCCATGGTGAGCTGGAAGAATAAATTTATATGTCCCAGCTTGAGCATTTCATTGTAAAAGGTAAACTAAATATGGTTTGAAGAAGTTTCCTAGAATGTGGTACCAAAATTTTGACACATTTGTATTGTCTATGGGATTTGTAAGATCAAAATATGATCATTGTGTTTATCATAAATCTAAGAATGATCATGTGATTTTTATTACACTGTACGTGGATGATATGTTATTCATAGGAAATAGCAAGACTATGATTTTTGATCTTAAATCTCAGTTGTTTGCAAAGTTCGAAATGAAGGATCTTGGTGTAGCTAGGTACATTATGGGAATGGAGATAACCAGGGATAGAACTAGCATAAGATTTTGGGTAAGTCAGAGTAAGTATGTAAACACCATTTAGGAGAGGTTTGGAATGAATGACTGCAAGTAGTTAGTTGTTCCAGTTATGCAAGGAACAAAACTATCTGTTGAAGACTGTCTAAAATCTATGACTGAGATGGAGGACATGACCAGTGTGCCCTATGCAAGTGTTGTTGGTAGTTTGATGTATGCTATGGTCTATACTAGACCAAACATTGCCCGAGCAGTGGGAGTTCTAAGCCGATTTATGGCAAATCCAAGAAGATCACATTGGGATGCTGTGAAAAGAGTGTTCAAGTATTTGAAGGGGACTTTAGATTATGCTCTATGTTACCATGGAAGTTTGGTTGATTCACAAAGAACACTCAACATTCAAGGATATATTGATTATGATTGGGCAGGGGACATTAACAATAGATGATCCACCAGTGGATATACATTCATGCTTAATGGTGGAGCAATTAGTTGGATGAGCAAGCGACAGGCTGTAGTTGCTTTATCCACAATAGAGGCAGAGTACATGGCTGCAACTCACGCTTGCAAGGAAGTATTTTGACTGAGGCATTTGTGTTCAGACATTGGTTTCAATGCAGGGCAGATCACTATTTACTATGATAGTCAAAGTACCATTTATTTGGCAAAGAACCCGACTTTCCGTGCTAGGACGAAGCACATTGATGTGCAGTTTAACTTCATGAGAGACATGGTGGAAGATGGAAGAGTCTGTCTTGAAAATTTCAACACTTGGAAGAATGTTGTAGATGCTTTGACAAAGCTGGTGAGCACAAACAAGTTCAAATGGTACACATAATCGATGGGCCTTGGGGCCTATGACCGTTAGTGATTTTTCAAAGTTTTGAGGAAGCTGGAAGTCTTCGCTAAGTGGGAGTTTGTTGAGAATTTTGTGTCTCAAATTCCACTCTTGAGTCTCAATCATTATGGACTTGGCGAAAAATGTTTCTTTTCAGCCTTTACCGCTTTACCATGGTGGCTATGACTGCCTTTGGCGGTACCACGGTGACAGACCTGGCAGCTATCGCCTTACCGCACGTGGTGAGTTCACTCACCGTGGTGGCACGGTAAGGATGCCATCAACCTGGCTCAATGATTACCACCATACCATTGGCAGTGGGTCCTCTCATCGTGGTATCCATTATGAGACCACCAGCGGTGGCTGCGGTAAGACCGCCAAGGGTTTGACTGGTGGTTACCACCCTACCAAGGGGTAGCCTGGCAGCCTCTGCAGTAGTGCGATAAGACAGCCAGTGGTCTGATCAAAGGTTACTACTATGTCGCGGTCAGGTCAAACGGTCACAGCGGTAGAGAGGTAGACAATGAGGTGAGCTCAGTTGAGCTCACTGCCACACTGCGAGGCAAATCCAATAGGGCTATAGTAGCACGGTGGGAAGGTGAGACAAGGCTTGGTGAAGTCATCGGTGAGCTCGTATGAACTCACTACCATATTGCAAATGGGTAACAAGCTCAATAGTGGAGTGGTAGAGTCTTGAAGAGCTCAGATGAGCTCGAGGTCAGATTTGATAGAGTTGGACTCGGTGACAGAAGCAGTAGACAAATGGGATGCAGACACATGGCTCAGTGTTAGGGAGATCATTGGCTAAAGGCCAAAGAAGTAACAACAATTATTGCAAGATGACTTAGGCTGACACACAAGACCCGATCTGGGTAAAGAAGTTAATGCCTGGGTGGCTCGATGCAAGGAGATCGACATGGGTAGATCAATTGCGTGATTGGATGAAAGATTCATGAACCTGAAGTCTATGATTGGTTGATGATATTGAATGCATGATGTATGACTTTTTAAGTTGAGTACAATATATAGGTCAACGAAGAACATGAAAGGTCACAAGTAAGCAAGTTGTTTTCGTATTGTATGTTTTTGTAATGAGAACATTGTAACAGTAAAAAAAAAAAAAGCTAACTCTAAGCTACTATGAGTTGATTAGAGAAGACTGAACATTGTATGTAATTTTTTTATTACTGTAATACAATTGTCTTGACTGTGGGTGGTGGGTTTTTTTACCTGAAAAGGTTTTCCCACGTATATCTTGTGTCAATCTGAGAATGCTTTTTTTTGTTATCTCATTTATGTTGTTTGTATTTCATCTCTATAGTTTTAGAAGCTATTAGAACTAGTTTTTGCTTCTCTCACCTATTGTATTAGTGTTAAGGGAATGTATTCCGCACTGTTGGGTCATTAGATCCACCCCCGTTTTCCCTTCAATTTTTTGTTATCTCAGAATCATTTTCCTGTGGTGTCTATTTTTCACTTGATGGAAAAAGTGTCAAATGCAAGTAGTGTAAAGTTGCAAAGTGATACAAATTTCGTTCTACAACTCGTGTGACCAAACGTGATATTCCAATGTGTCTTGATGGATACATTTAGGCTAGGAATGGTCTTCTTTTTCACTCAAACATGTTGAATCACTCTGAGCTATGTTCAACCGGATCGATCCCTTAAGGGGCTAAATTGCAAAAGGGAAAAATCTTTGACATGCTATTAATTAGAAACCATGATGCTTACGAACTCTCAAACTGAGCCTATGGGATCACATTGGGATCCTCTACAATAACCTCTCTTAGTTTTTGTTATCTTAGAATTATTTTCCTATGGTGTCCAATTTTCACGTGATGTAAAAAGTGTCAAATGCAAGCAGTGTAAAGTTGCAAAGTGGTGCAACTTTCATTTTGCAACTCATGTGACCAAATAGACTGTTCCAACGCATTTGAATGGGTATGTTTATGCTATGCACGGTCCTCTTTTTCACCCAAACACGCTAAATCACTCTGAGCTATGTTCAACCGGCTCAATCCCTTATGATAGAATTCAAAACAATTGAAAAGAGAAACATTCAAACGATAGTTGAGAAGTCCAAGTTTTCCACACAAAAAGCATATGATCATCCTCAAGTCTAGCAAGTTCAAGACATTTTTAATTATCCTCCTTTCCCTTACAACAATATACAACCAATTGTAAATGCGTATAATGGTGGAACTTGGAAACATTTTATTTTTCCTCAATTAACAACTTTGGTTGTGAATCATTTTGTCATTTTCATTTGAAATGATTTGCTATGCTTGAAAATTGGATTCTTAGAGAAACAAGTGATGCTCTCACATACATTTATTATTTTGTGTGATAAATAAAGTTTCCACCGTTGATTCCTTTTCTTATTTGTATTATAAATTATAACGCTTTCCCCCAAGTCCATTTCCTATAGAAGAAATAATATTACAAAAAGTTGACATATACATCTTTAGATGTGTTTATATGGTGTTCGATCAAGTACATAACAATTCATTTTGTACTATGAGGATTATTCTATGAAAAATGTTTAAAGACTATTCAAGATAAATTTTTGTATGATAATGTGTCAAGAAGTTAACTACTCAACATCTACTATGAATATAATGTTTTGAAAATGTTGTAAAGATTATGTATCCTTTGCTTAATTTATTTGTTCCAATGAAAATATTAAATATGCTAGAATATTTTTATGAAACATCTCATGGAATACCAATTGAAAACATGCTTTTTTCTTTTATATAAAGCATTTCATGGAACTCTTTGGATTAAACTGAATTGAGATATGTAAGAAAAAGGGAGCATTAGGAAATACATTTCTCAAGGATCTTAAATAATCCTTTTGTCCCGTTGCAATTTTGGGTGGATTATTGCTTTCAAAGTATTGGGAATGATTTACCTATTTTCTAGTTGGCAGTTGTCATTCTAGAAGGCTCATCTCTTGATATATATTATACTCATTCTTAATCAATTATCAAGTTAATAATCAATGTATTTATTTACAGTTAATATTTTATTTTCAATTTGTGCAATTTTTTTAATTTGTAACTCTACTAGTATTCCTAGAAATATTGAAGTTGTTTAGCATCAACTAATAAAGTTGTTTAGCATCAATCAATAAATATTCAAGACAAACCATGAAGGGAAACAATGATCAATGCTAGGGCTAACCAATTAATAAGTATACACGTGAATAAGTCAAACATACATGTGAATAAGGGAAGCACAAGTACTCAAAAACACGTAAGCTTTGAAGCATACACACAAATACATAGTATACACAAATTAATACAAAGTATATGCATGAATACAAGGTATATACATGAAAACACGCAAGTCACAAAGTATACACGTAAGTTGTAAATTATACACTTGAATACACGTAACTCATATCTATTGAACCATGGATTTATATTGCAAATATGGACACCATCAATAAAACAGATTTGTATTAACCAAATAGCCATGTAGGCATGCATCAATATATGTCGATATAAGTATAAAATATATAAAAAATAGCCATATAGGATTATGAGAATGCCATATAGGCATACAATGTCAAATATATCCAATAAAAAATATGTACAAAATGCCATATAGGAATACAGCAAAGGGATCTAGAATCAAAAGTTATTTCTCTCAATCATCTCAAAATAAATTATTTCCATCTACTTGTCAGTTAGATGGCGATAGGTTTGTCACTCATTTATTCTAAGGCCGAGGAGTGTTCTTGGTGCTCCTCCTAGTGTTTAGTTCTTGGTCAAGCTTTATTTGTTACAATAAGAAGTAAAGACATTAATATATATAAATTACATTATAAAAAATGATATATTTAACAAAATAATCACTTGCCGCCAATAGACAATATCTCTTCTTGAGGGAGATATTTGCATGCCCATGTTGTGGCATGATGAAGCCCTATAGAAACCATCCAAAGAGAAATTAATCTACGAATCAATAATGGTTTGATTTTTCACTAACTAACAGCTATAACAACGAATGTAAACTGAAATTTAGTAATCTAACTCATACCTCCTCTGTGAGAGCCATCGAGGACTCTATAGTAGATGAAACACCGAGATCCATTTTCTTATGAACATTTGGAGGTGTATCTGCTTCCAACATCTGAAAATTAAAAAAAAATTATTCAATCATGAAAACTACAATAGTGATGCACGTCATGGCTTATAATGTATGAGATAATGAATAAAATTTTGAGTACTTATTAAACTATATATTTTTTACTATCATGCTTACTATTTTCCCTATCCATAAATTGTTCGAAAGAACCTATTTTTAGGCTTTTACCCATAGCATCAAGGCAGTGAACCATTTGATAAAATTCTTTCGTAGACATGTACAATAACTGTGGTAGCATAGAGAAGGTAGTGAACTATTTGAAAAAATGCCTCAAAGAAATGAGGTCTCATGGTGATGGAATGCCATTACAAACAAATGTGTCATGGCATACAAGCATTTGGTGGATTATTTCTTTCAAATTATTGGGAATGATTTACCTATTTTCTAGTTGGCAGTTGCCATTCTAGAAGGCTCATCTCTTGATATATATTATACTCATTCTTAATCAATTATCAATTTAATAATCAATGTATTTATTTACAAATAATTTTTTTTAATTTGTGCAATTTTATAATTTGTAACTCTACTAGTATTCCTAGAAATATTGAAGTTGTTTAGCATCAACTAATAAAGTTGTTTAGCATCAAATAATATAGTTGTTTAGCATCAATCAATAAATATTCAAGACAAACCATGAAGGACAACAATGATCAATGCTAGGGCTAACCAATTAATAAGTATACATGTGAATAAGTCAAGCATACATGTGAATAAGGGAAGCACAAGTACTCAAAAACACGTAAGCTTTGAAGCATACACACAAATACATAGTATACACAAATTAATATAAAGTATATGCATGAGTACAAGGTATACACATGAAAATATGCAAGTCACATAGTATACATTGGAATACACGTAAGTCACAAAGTATACAAATAAGTTATAAAGTATACACTTGAATACATGTAACTCATATCTATTGAACCATGGATTTATAATGCAAATATGGACACCATCAATAAAAAAGATTTGTACTAACCAAATATCCATGTAGGCATGCATCAATATATGTCGATATAAGTATAAAATATATACAAAACAGCCATATAGGATTACGAGAATTCCATATAGGAATACAATGTCAAATACTACATTTCTTTGAGGTATTTTTTCAAACAGTTCATTGCCTTCTCTATGGTATTATGTTGGAATGGGGTGGATGGTATAGTTTGGTCTTGGTTATGAGATGGAGGGAAATCATGACATGAAGAGGGAGAGGTTGGGACATGAACAAGTGGAATAAAAGCTGGAAGGTTCCATGGATTGTTCAATTGAGGATGAGAACCTTGAAAATAATTTGAAGGGGAATTTTGGCGAAAGGGTTGGTTTCTATTCTTCAAGTAGTGAGTTGTTTGAAAAAATGCCTTAGAGAAATGTGGTCCCATGGTGATGGAATGGCATTCCATCACCATGAGACCACATTTCTTCAAGGAATTTTTTCATACTACTCACTACCTTGACTATGATATTGCTTACTATTATTCTTTGATATTTTTTTTTCCAAGCATCCATAGTTTGTTGGAAAGCACCTATTTTAGGCTTTTAGCCATAGCGGCAAGGAAGTGAGTAGTTTGATAAAATCATTTGGTACACATGTATGGAAAATTTGGTAAATAGAAAAGGTGGTAAGATATTTGAAGAAATGCCTCGAAGAATATACTTTGATAGATTTTTTCCAAGCATCCATAGTTTGTTGGTAAGCACCTTTTTTAGGCTTTTATCCATAGCAACAAGGAAATGAACTGTTTCATTAAATGCTTTGGCAGATGTATGGAAAATTTGGTAGCATAGAAAAGGTAGTGAGTTGTTTGAAAAAATACCTCAAAGAAATTGGGTCTCATGGTGATGGACATCACTATGAGACCACACTTCTTTGAGGAATTTTTTCAAACAACTCATTTCCTTGTCTATGTTATTGCTTACTATTATTCTTTCATATATTTCTTCCAAGCATCCATAGAATAGACAAGGAAATGAATTGTTTGAAAAGATGCCTCAGTAAAAAGTGGTCTCATGGAATTCCATGACAAGAAAATGCAATTAGAAGATGCTCCTACTTATTACTTATGCTATGTAAATTAATTGCATCACTGCTTATGTTGACTTTCTAAACAACTATATTGTAGTTGAAATTTTGTCATCTATCAACATCTAGTTATTAGTTATGGAATGTGAAGTAATGCTTTGAGTTTGAAAGATGTGAAATTCAATGTAATCAACAATATGAATATAAACTACACAAATCTATTAAGTACAATTTATTAGTTAAACTCTTTATTATATTACTTGTGTGTAGGTTTGTCTAAATCCATTGGCACTAGGAGGTGTTCCCACAAAACCTCCAATATTAGCCTATTCAACATCCAAAATCACATATTAGAATACCATTCATAAAACAATGCTATTAACATGTAATAAATTTATAATTGTTTACTAGTTACATACCTCAATGGTAGATGTAGTGGAGTAATAAGTGGCTGTAGGGCTGATGTATCTAGTATCAACACCATGGTCCTAAAATTTTATTAAAATAATAAAACTAAAATAGTTAATCTTGCATTTCAAAGTTGAAATTTAATAAATTCAATTCAATGAACATGCTAACATTTACCTAAGTATCGATGCCAAAGGCCTCATTCAAAATGTCATCTTCCCTCACCATCTCCATAGTTGTAGACGTATCCTATGTAGCAATCTCCTGAGTGTTGGTGGGGTCATATGAACAAGTCACCCCGCAAGCCCGACAGAAATGGGATTGAAGCTGACCACTCGAATAATCCCCTGGATGGCGTTGTAGTATAGGGTTGGAATGTTGGATGACACTTTGGGTCAAAGAGATGATGGCCTACAAAGTGTCTACCTCGACACTCTCCTTCATGATGGAAGGGATAACGATGTGCTCATGAGGCGGCCTAGCGAGTGGTCGTCTCACTTACCACCTTGGATCCTAATGTGCACCGGGTCTATCTTGAGCCGAACCCCCACCTCTCCCTTGGAAATCCCTCATATCAAAATAATTTGGGATTTCTTTTAGGATGAACTCATAGTATAGTTTCCTCAGTAAATATTGTGGGACCTCACAATTGTTCCATGGTGGGTAATCAAAAACCATGTACCACCTACCCCAAAAAAGGTCTTAATTTGTTGGTGGCGGCACCAATGGATAGGAAACCTCTTCGCATTGAGCCTAAGATTTTCATTTGTGCGTGGGTTAGTGAATAATGAGCACAAATCTAATTTTTTGTAATTTTTAGATCTTTTACATATTTATATGATAATTTATCCTAGTCAAAATTCCTAGCCACCTGCCTCCTCTCTTGCCAACCAATTAATTGTTTGTTGATTGAATCTACATGTTTTAACATTTCTTTCAATGAATTTGTAATTTTTTTCTTTCCATGGTTGAACCGTTTGGATCATTCAACCTCGTGATTAACTCAAAAAAATTTTATTTTTTTCAATTTCACTCATTAAATTTTGTTGAGTTCCAGGAGGATGTTGAGGGATTGGTGGACGAGATTGTTGTTGTGGTTGTTGAACTTGAGGATTTTGTTGATGTTGTTGTTTCTCTGCTTGTTGAGGATTTTGTTCCTATTGTTGTTGCTCTTCTTTTTGAGGATTTTCAGGAGGATTTTGAAGAGGGTTTGAGGTTTATTATCATCTCCTACAAATTCAAAAAATAAATATAAAAAACAACATAAAACTAGCAAATTCACAACCAACAACAGCTTATCATGGCCTCGTTTTGGAAAAAATTTTGGGGTATCCAAATTTTGGCTTGAAGGGGATTTTCTTAACATTATTAAGTATCTTATGTTGAATAGATCATCGTCTTGGTCAATTTTCCATCTTATTAATTATTCACTTTCCATCATCAATTCATTTGATGAGATTAGAATTTGGCATGTGTTTAGGGAAGGTAACTCAATGGCTGATGGGTTAGCTAATTTGGGAGTGGTGGCTCAAAATAATTGGGATGATTATGAATTATTTCCACTTAACCTTAAAATAATTTCCAATAATGACCAGTTGTCATGTCATTAAGGTGGTAAAACTGGGGGAAAGACTCTTTTTATTCATTTTGTGTTGGTTTTTGCACGTAGAGTCTTGGACCTTCTCTTCTCATAATTGCCTTTTTGATATCCATGAAATTATGGTCTGGCTGCGTAGGTTTAGCTATACTTGGTATGGTAGGCTCACACACTTTATGGGTCTCATTTGAATTGTTTTGTGGTTAGTTTTCCTAATCCTTTCTTTGCAAAAAATTAAGGTGGTGGTGGAGTGTTGTTCGTTGCATGTTGCCATGGGAGGATCTCATTTCAAAGTGGATCTGAGCTCTTGTGAGGAGTTTCAGAGTAATGAAATTGTGTGTAGCACCTAGAAAAGGGTGGGGTAAGCCCCTATTTGCTAAAGCTCCAAGGTCTAAACCCTGAAGTGATGGAGGTTTTTGTTAAAGGTTGGAGCAATAGGATTCTGTGATAAAAAGGTGTGGAGTTTAATATTAATGAGGAGTTTGTTGCTGAGGTGACTAGTCTCCCTTCCATTGGAAGGAAATTTTATAGAGACAAAGGTGCGAAAGAAAGCCCTTGCTAATTTCTTTAAATATGATGAGAAGAAGAAGCTCAGGCTGGTTGACAGTGGTGAGTATGCTCATAATTCTCTCAAGCCACTTTGGAGGGATATTGCTTTGGCCATTATGCATTACTTCACCTTGGAGGGTAGGTTTTCTATAATTTATGGATATCATTTCATGATTCTGAATCATTTCTTCCACAATGCTTTGGTTTTGATTCCCTTTTATCTTTTGTTGTCGATGGAGAATAGTATTGAGGATCACCGAAAGAAACCTAAGAAGGCTATTCTACATGAATGCCTTATGAATCTCATGTTTGAACACATAAAGATGAAGTTGGTCCCTATTTCTCCTAAGACTCTGGCCCGTAAAAAGGGTACAATTTTTTTTGGCTATGAGACTGGAGATTCGACAACAGAATGGGAAGGGAATTCTAAGGATGAGGATTCCAATTTTGAGGAGATGTCAAAGGAGGAGAGTGAGTATGTGGAGGGATCTGAGGCTTTTGATTCATGGTCCAAGGGCTATGAAATGGATAATGAATTGAAGGAAGTTGTGGTGCCGCCTAAGAAGAAGAGTACGAAGGGGAAGATAAAATACCCCAAGAAATATAAGATTTTTGTCAAGCAAAAGGTGGAGGTGTCCAAAGTTGTTGAGGAGTCCCTTTTTTTTATGTTAAACATACCCTAGGCACTAGTAAGGTGGGTGATTTGGATTTTTCCCCTGCTTTGGAGGATAGTCACGGAATTGGTAAAGGACACCCAAGGTCCGTGTAGCCTTTGGAGGTTAATGTTCAAGGGAATGAGGATTTGGTGTGTCCAAAGGGGTTGACCCTAAATAGGTTATTCTAGACTCTCTTATTGGCACTGAGTAGGCTAAAGGGAGTGTTGTGAAGGTAGAGCAGCTAAAAATTCTAGCTAACTTGGAAAATATGTTGGATAAGCAACAGGTTAAAGCTGAGGTGATTGAAGTTGAGGATTCCCCTATTGAGGATGAAATAGAGGATAAAGAGGAAGCTTAGGAGAACCCCATCGAGAATGTTGGTTCTCAAGCCATGCCACCTATAAATTGGGATGAGGTTGACATGGGCATGTTCTGTAGGATGGTTGAAGATAGAACTTGCAACTTTCTTTCTCTGGTGAAATGAATTTTCTCAAAATTTAAGGAGCTCAATGTCCAGCTTAAGAATTGGCAAGATTTTTGTGTGGCGTTAGTGCATAGTAACCAAAAGGAATGGGTGATTAAAGGTAAGGTTAAAACCATGAATTCTATGCTTGATAAACTTGTTGTGGATGTTGATCATCTTGGTAATACTCATGAGGAGAGGATGGTTAAAAATACTTTTGAGGAGAGATTTGTCAACATTGAGGACAAAATTAGTAAGTTGTCTAATGATTTGAAGAATTTCATTAACATTAGCAATAATTTTTTGAATTCGACTACTAAGGGCCTCTTTGTTTTAAATGAGAAAGCCTTGAAATGGATTGGTAAATCCCTAGAGCTAGGTGATATTGAAAAGGCCATGGAGAATGTGAATTGATTGAATTTGGTGGAGAAGAATGATGATTCTGCTCTAGCTATGGAGAAGGTTGTCGATGCTGGCCCATGTGTGAGAACAAGGAGCAAGACTAGGAAGTGGGTTGCTATTTCGTTTGAGGAGCTCAAGGATGTGATGGAGATGCACAAGGGGGCCATTCAGGAAAACTTGGCCTCAATTAATGTTCTAGAAAAAATGGTGTAGCTTTTCTTTTTCTTTTGCTTAATCATCCTTGTTGTCGATGTTTTGCTTTAGGGTTGCTGACGAGTTTCATGGTTAATTTATGTTGTCAGCATTTTGGTTTTTTGGGTTGTGGGATCTATTGGTTTAATCTTTCATGCAACTTTTTTCCTTTGTAAAGGGTTTCGAGGTCCCTTCAAAACCTGCTTTTCCTTATCAAAAACAAATTCACAACAAAAAACAAACAATCCTTACCTCTTCGACCTCCCTGTTGACATGGCGGCATCCTGGTGACAAAATAGAAACAATTTGATAAAAACTTGCAATATTCACTCCTCCCGGAATGTGAGAACACAAAAGAAGGGATTTTGGCTATGGGCAAACAAAAATAGTCACAAAGAAAATGAGCTCAATTTCCTTTTTTTTTCTCATAACCTGAGCGTGGAATAGGCTTGGTGTGACCAAGCCTTAGGCTTGACACACCAAGCCATAATGTGAGCTTGTTATAATGCACTTGCATTATGAGCTATTAGAACTTTTTTTTAAATCTGGCCACAAACTGGCCCCCATCTTTTTACACCCACCTAATGGTGAATCTAACATCTCACATAAATTTTGACTTTGGATAGAAAGGGAGTTAGAGTAGTTTTGCAATTTTCCATATACAATTTTGAGAGAAAATTGAGTCTATTTTCCGACTATAGAAGGTAGATCTTGGATGCAAAGTGATAGATCTTGATCCCATAAAAAAAAGCTCAACAAAATCAAGTTATTCATCAAAAAATTGCCATGTATAACAATTTTCACTATCACAATTGAGGATGAATAACTCATTGTGATCAATAAGTCATCAACATACAAAACTAAGAATATAAGAGACTCATCCTATTACAAGGTGTAAATTTTTAGATTATAATGACATCAAGTGAATTCAACTAAGAGAAATAAATATTCCATCGTGGCATGCAAAGTCATGTTTATAGTTCCAGAGACATTCTTGTGACCACAATATTGATCATTTTAATTGTAAAAGAAAAAATATATATTTAGCTAACTAGTCCATCTTACACTTTCATACCAAGCCAACTTTGCATAAATGTGCACAATTTACTATTAAATTTTTTGTATAAAAGGATATATTTGTACTCATTTTGATAATGGTATGACATTGAAAATTATTGTAATTTATCCTTTCACATCTACACCTAGGAACATAAGCATCCATGTTATGATTGATAACATTAGAAAAATGGTCATAAAATTTGGTGAAGTTGCCCAAGGAAAATTTAACACTAACATAGATGGATTATCAATTGTAATTCATAAGTTCTATTAAAATGCAATTTTATTAATCTATAACATGTTATTCATCATAACTTAACCATTTTAAACTAATTATACATTCCAATTTTAAGTTTCAAAGTAGAAAGACATGCACACAAGGAACAAATTAGATCAAATATTAATTTTTATATATCGAATTGTAGAATAATTGTGTATGTGCATATATAAATTTGACATATATGTCAACTCAAAAAATGTTTTACAAAATGTGGCATATGCCATCTCAAGATTTATATACAATATACATGTTGAATAGTTATGTATCAATCCCTAAATGTATCAATCTCCAACAAATCCTAATCTTGTGTTGGATCATCAAAATTGAGCCTCCTCGAAGTACTTGGTGGCTCCAAAGTTGTCTACACAATAACAATTCAAACTACAAATTAGATTAATTATGTCAATGGTTGACAAGTTAGACTACTAAATAGAAACTTATATACTATAATTTATAATTTTTAAATTAACATCAAAATCACTATATTGAACTATAATATATCTAAAATAGAATTCTTCATTGCCTCAAGTCTTACTCTTTTTTCTGCAAGATGTTCTACATATGGTTTTCCTGTAGGACGATCAAGAGTCCTAACATATAGAAATGGTTGGGGATTCTTCACATTGTTGAATCGAGTAGAGTACTATAGCAGGTAAAATAAAATTGATACAAATTATATATAATCATTGACAAATAATCATAAACTAAACATATATCTACTTCTATCTAAATGTATATATTTACAATATAAAATAAACACATGCCTCTTGTGATTCTTGTTCTCTTTTTCTAGAAGGGATCATGATGGATGAACCAATTAAGATAGTTTCCTATGTAAAAAATGACAAAAATGTAAGACTATGAATGCACATTTACGTATAATCATAATGTCAAGAATATTAAAAAAACATATACTTGTTGTGATGCTTCTTCCAATGTGTCAAAATTGGTCATCATGGATGTAAAAGTACCAAGTTGCTACATCATAATTCTATCAATCTAGGGTGTTGCCTCAATAATGGGTTACACTTTCTGGGACATCCTAATTTTTGTTGAAATCACATATTTTTAGAAAATATAATGATTTAAGCCTTGAAAATTTCCATTTAAAGGATTTTAATTGAAGAGGTTTTGATCAAACCCCCTTAGATCAAACCCCTTGGATAGAACCCTACTAGTTTTAAACCATACCTATAATGGAGTCTCCATTACACCTATCAAAATGCTAATAAAAAACCACTTTTGGGGGATCAAATGAATTCATTTAAAATTTATTTTTGTAAGTATTTATTCATTATTATAAGCTTCCCAAAAAGTATGATTTTAAATATATTTAATTTTATTATTATATTTATTTTTTATTTCTTGTGAATGTAGGTTTTTCACTAAAAATCAAGCTCTTTGTTTTGCACATGTCGAAAAATAGTAGATTACCAAAAATAAATTATGAAAAATATCTATTCTCTTGGTATTGATGTCTTTGATCCAACAAAAAAAAAAAATTAATTCCAATACATACAAATAAAGTTATGTTTTATACAGTAAACCTATGTCTAAATTGCAATTGGTTTGACTTCGAAACTTAATTAAGAAAAAATATTTAATAAAAAACTATGAAACCAAATGAAGGAGCTAGATATCATAGTTACAAATCTAAATTACAAAAAAAAAAATTATCCTTCATAGAAAAAAAGTTGTGTTATACAGTAAACATCACTCTTTAAAAATGTTATTTACTACTAAAAACTTGTTATCAAAGGAGATGGAAAAAAAATGCAATTTGATTCCAATTTTTTTAAAATATATTATTTAGAATCCATAGATAAAATGTCACAAATCACTAGTTTGAATCATCTTCAAATTCTTCATGGTTTAGCAGCAATAGATGTCTGAAAGTAGATTTAGTTAAAAAAAATCAATTCAATGTCAAGTTTGGCCAAAACGTGTAACCCACTATTGTGGGATCACCCTTTATGTACATGTATATAATCATAAATATATTTGAATAATTAACATCTAAATAAAATTTAAATGATATGCATATACAATTAAAAAATTGTAAACATGTATGTGAAAAAAAGTATACCATATAGTTACTCTCTAGGCCAAATGAAATAGCCATAATTGTACCCTCTTGGACCTACAAAATTTGATCCTCCATGAACAACTATTAAATCCACCACAAAAATATACATTAGTAATAATATCTCTTATAAAATATTAATTTAAGATCAAATGCACTGTGAAATTACTTTAAGTCTTACCATTACATCTATGTCATTTCTCGCACCCAATGACTCTCCTGGATATACTTCAACCTATGCTCTCCCATATCCTACATCTAACATATGATGGACCTCATAGTTAGATGTGTCCATCAAAGCCTCGTAGGATTTCCAAGAGGACCCAAACATACCTGGTTGCACATAATGCAGTGATGGGGCACACAAATATGTGGAGAAGAGGAGGGTATACCGATAGTAGTTGATACAATAGGTGTATCACTATCATGTGGTTGCGTTCACTATGAGCTTTGTGTGATCAAATGGCTAGTCAAAGTGTGTATGACCAGGATACTATGATGTGATGCATCTACAACAATATCTATGTAAGGTATTGGAAGTGGAGGATCAATAGATAAGGACGAGAATAACTATGGTTACTCTATGTGCCTGAGTCTATCTTGAGGCATTCTTCTACCCACACCTCAAGGAAATTTTTCATATCAAAGTAGTTGGCATGCTTACCATGATAAATCTACCATATAATTTTTGAAGAAAACATTTTGAGACATTAAGATTGTTGTTGGATGGTTTATCAAAAACCATACACCAATGATCCCAAAAATTATCTAGGATACCTTGATGTGTGCACCATTTAATCAAATATTTAGGCTTGCACACATCAAAAAGTTGTCTATTTTTAGGATTGATAAATAGTTGTGTGGATTGGGCTTTGGAAATGCAAATTTACCTCACTTGATCAAAAGATAAGCCATCAACATATTGTTGCCTCGTGGCCTCTCATCACTCTAAAATGGTAATATGTTGGTTAGTAAGAGTATCAACATTGGAAATTATTGATCCTAAAGTGGGTTTCATTGCAGAAAAGTGAGGGTCCCTATCATATAACTAGAAGATATTTCTCAATTTAGTTAAATTACCATGGATTAAGTCATGTATAGAAGGTAGGTTTTGTAAGGGAGGATTTGGTGGTGGAGGAGGATTTGGTTGTGTAGGGTTTCCTTCAGGAGCAGGATTGGGATTCTCACTCATTGGAAAACTTGGATGATGTTGAAATTTTTAAAAATTAACAATCTTTTGATTACAAACTAAAATTCATATTAAAAAACCCATTTTAAACTAAAATTATTATAAAATAATGCTAAAATATTTTTTTTTGAAGAAAAACCATTAAAAATTAAACACCTTTGATTGAAAATGGTTTGGAGTGCAAAATTTTAACTTGGATATCAATTAAGATGGGTATTTGTTTGCCCTTCTTTGCCCCTATTGTGTAGTAGCCAAATGCAAATTGTAAAAAATAAATGTTGGCCTCTTTTTTTGGTTTATAATGTAGTAAATGGATATCTGTTTCTTTTCATATGATTTTTTTTTAACTATGTCAGGTTCGTTTGTGTTATAAACTATACCATTTTTAATGTAAATGTAGCATGATAATATAATATAATATAATATAATATAAACTATAAACTAATATATAATATTATATTATATATTATACATATTATATTAGTATAATATATATTAATTATATAATATAATGGTATAATATAATATATATATCATATATATAACATATTATATGTTGTATAATATATATTATATTAATATTATAATAACATAATATATGTTGTATAATATATATATTATATTAATATTATAATAGTTTAATATATATATATATATATATATATATAATATTTTTTTATATGATTTCATTGGAAACGAATATCCATTTTGAACGGATATTCATTTAGCTCTAGTTCTTACCATGGCAACATGTACTTTAACCCGATCCTAGTAAAAAGTCAAAGAAAAATATTGTGTTTTTGGGAAAATGAAAAATGTGCTTTTTTTGTCATATCACCACTTTTTGGACCCCCATGATCGTATACATACCCACATTTATTACAATAAAGAAAGAGGTAAAATTAAGAGGCCATAAGATTTTTTTAATGCTTGTTGGATTTCTATCACAAGGTCAAGTATTTGATCAAAAGGATTTGACATTCTAGATAAATATGTTGAGGGGTGTGGAAACTAACTTTTGGTGCTAAAAATAAAGCATGGATGCTACTAAAATGGTGTTGGAATGTTTTTTTTTCTAAACAAAAGGAAGCTATCCCATTAAATTATATTAATATATATATATAATTTACAATATCTCATAGCTTCAAGAACCAAAGTATATCAGATGTTTTATGCTTCCTGTGGACCTTTTACCCATATGACATCCATTCCATGGCATCCCACATGATTTCATTTCCATGGCAGCCTTGAAGCCAATGGAATTCAAAGTACGAAATTGACCAAACCCATTAGTCTCATAGAATTATGGCTACCATTAAAAAATGGCCATACACTAAGACATACATAAGATATATGGTATATTTAAAAGCCTAAAGACATAACAAACTTACAAAAAATCTAGACCCATATACAAAGCCTACATGCCTAGATGTGTAATTACAACTGAAAACCCATATAAAAACTACAAGAACAAGACATTATAGATAGAGGAACTATTTATTAAAAATTACAAAAACCAAACTACTGTAATGTGACGACAAACCACCATTACTCTTCCAACAACATGACTGGTCTAAATGGCTCCACTGGAATCTTGTTCTCATCTTGAACTTCCCTTGTCCTCGCCAACAGAAACAGTCTTTACAAGCCTTCAATAGAGCATCATTTTGCAAGTAATCCTCCTTTACCACTTTATCTATAATGAACTTCATAGACCTGAAGCACTGCAAGAGATCAAGTGAATTGGAAAAAAAAGTTGCTAGAATTTGTGAAGGGAAGATGGGCCTCTGAGTTTCTGGGTATAACACTTCATCACCAATGACTTGTTTTATGCTCTTCACAAAATGACGACAATGACCCATGGGTAATACTCAATGTCACATAGCCATCTCCCACCAAATCTTGACACCCAAAGCTCACCACTATTGTTTCTCTCCAGAATCATGAGCATATGAAATAATGATGGGATTGGAAACAACATAACTTCAAAAATAATGCAAGGATAATTGGTATGCATTGGGTAAACCCACAAAAGTGGTTTAGAATTCAAGTGAGGAAGGAAAAGTTGAAAAAAATGACCCCATGCAAAAAGAATTGCTTTAAGGGGTTCGAATGAACTATTTGGTTCAAGCAAACCAAAATAGGGTTTGCTAGAACCCGGGTTCAAGCAAACCCATTTAATGATGGGGCCCACCATTCTTGACAAAAATACAATTGTGGAGAGGGGATTTTCTTAAACCCCTAGGGGTTCGCTCGAACCCCCCTTTTCCTCCCTTCTCCCCCTTAGGAACCAAAAAATTATAGAATTTTGTGCTTCGAAGCTCAGGTTGAGGATGAAAATGGAGGAGAATTCACAAACCTAACTGGTTGATGGTAGTCCTTAAAATGAGCTATCCAATAAATATAATTTTAATATGTTTTGGTTTTATTATGTATTCATTTTTTAGTTTGATTAAACATAGGTTTTTCACCAAAAATCAAGCTCTCTGTTCTGCACATGTGGAAAAATAGCAGATTATCAAAAAAATATTTTGAAAAATATGAGTGCACCAGATATTTAAGTACTTGATCCAACAAAAAAAATTGAAGTTCAATACATACAAAAAAAGTTACATTGTATACGGTCTACCTATGTCTAAAATTGTAATTGGTTTGACTTCAAAACTTGATTAAGGAAAAAATATTCAATGAAAAACTATGAGACCAATTGGAAGCACTAGATATCAGAGTTACAAATCTAAATTTGAAAGAATTATAATTTAATCCTTAATGGAAAAAAAATTCATGTTGTATATGGTGAGCGTCACTCCTTAAAAATATTGTTTGTTGAAAAAAAACTAGTTTTCAAAGGAGATGGAAAAAGAAGTGCAATCTGATTCCAAAATTTTGAAAAAAATATTTTTAGAATCTACAAAAAAAAATTCACAAATCACTAGTTTGCATCATCTTCAAATTCCTCACGGTTTAGCCGCTATAGGTGCCTGAAAGTGAAGATGTAGTTAGAAAAAATTATTTTAGTGTCTAGTTTGGCAAAAAATTGTAAACCAATATTGTGGGTGGGATCACCCCATTAAAGATTTTACTTAATACGGTGAAATGAAAGATATCATAGCAAATTGCACACATTTGATAAGATATCACATATAGCAATAACATCATAGCACATTTGAAACTCGAACCTACATACAAAATCACTTGTTATGAAAAAACCATCATCACACTAGGTGACACTAGAGTAGATGATGTGGTGTGTTGAAATTGCTATCTCATCAAGTGAGTGATATTTGGCCCTAGTTAGTAGAGATTCAACCCCAGCCAACAACCCACAGTTTACAAACTTTCATCTTATAATTTTGAATTTATACTTCTCTCCTCCCATAAGATATTACCAATGATCACCTTAAAATAGCTTTACTTGGAAACTGCTGGCATTGCATCATACCTTATACTATTCAACAATTGGGGATATGACTTAATTTTCTCCATGTTATTTTGAAACGAAACTTGTATTGAGTCACAACCCAAATATTTCAGGCAATCTACTAATTTATTACCTTCCTGGTATGTATGCAAGATTAGGAAAGTTTGAAAATTATCCAACAACACCCAAACTCTTTGGAGAAGATTTTTTCTCTCTTTGCAAGGATTTACAAATATGAGAGAATCGCCTTCCACTTGAATCTTGGATATACCCAACTTCAAAGTTGCTTCTAATCCCAGTAGAACTGTTGTAGCTTCTACAACATTATTCAAACCACATGGAAGGTGTCAAGAAATTAGAGTAATAACAAAGGCACTATGATGCCTTATACATATTCCTTCTCTTGAGATACCTGGATTTCCTCGTGAAGCTCCATCAAAGTTTAACTTTAGAAAATCATGATGCGGAGGTATCCATTTAATTGAGCTTCCATCTAGTTTTAACTTATTTGGTATATGCAAGCTCCCTGAAAATGGGAGAATGATATTCTTCCACCTTTCCAAGATAGAAGCATCCCAATCTGAAAACACAGAGCCAACATTCTTATGTTTTTGAACATATGAATTTACTACTTCAAAGATTTCCTTTTCTATCTTAATGATAGTTTGCTCAGAGGTGAAAAATTTCCTGAAGATATGAAGATTACGCTCCCACCAGATATTCCAAATGACTAAGGTTGGTATAGAGATCTAGATACACACAAAGAATGAATATTTGTAAAGATTTGGCCAACTTTGAAAAAGATCCCACCAGGTATTTGGTAATGGCAAGGAAAAAATTATATTACTTTTGATAAAGTCCCAACAAGATTGAGAAAAACTACATTGGACAAACAAATGATTAACAGTTTCAAATTCAGTTTGACAGAGGTGGCATTTGAATGGATCTTCTATTTTCATTTGCACCAGCCTATCACTTGTTAAAATCCTTTTTTTTTTAAAATATAGCCAAGCAAAGCTACCATCTTTGGATAATATCTTATCATTCCAACAAAATGAGAAAGCTCTTTGTGGTGTACTTTTCTCCTTGATCTAAGATAGGGATTTGTAACCTTGTTTAACTATGTATAAGCCATTTTTTTATGGAGCCCAAACTATTTTATCAGGTTCATTTGAGAAGTAAACAACCCTGTCTTTCAAGATATTGTGGAATATCTAAAACTGTTGAGGATTGATCATGGTACATGAGAAATCCTTCCAAATCACTCTACCAGAAAGAGCCTCTGTAGAATGTACATAATTCAAAAAAGATTCACCCAAAACCTCAGTCAAGACTCTCCTAATTACCTGTAGCTCTAGAACATTTTGTAAGGGTGGAAATCCATTCCGCGAATCAAACCAAAACTTTGCATTTTGCTCATTGTGAATCTCCCATGTGACAAAATTAGTGATCACTTTCCTACATGAGATTAGGAAATTCCACATGGATGAACCCCGTGGAGGATTTAAAATAGTAAAAATTCTAGATGGATAAGGAGTATCAAGAAATTTGTCTTGCATAACTCTGCACCACCTTGCTTCTAGTTTTGCATATAATTGCCATACTAGCTTGGCACTGAAAGCTCTATTTCAAATTGGAATGTTATGAATACCTGCACCCCCTTGTGTTTTTTCCCTAGGCATACTTTCTAAAGATATGAGAGGGACCTTTTTATGATCATTCATGTTACCTTTCCATATAAAAGACCTTATTATCTTTTCTATTTCCAATATCACTAATTGTGGCACCTTAAGCACTGCTAAAAAATAGTTAAGAATTGATGCCAATACTAATTTTACCGTAAGGATCCTGGTTGACAACGAAAGCCATCTTTCTTTCCACATGATTATAGATGATTTTAACCTATCTATTACTTTGCTCCAAAAAAATTCTGTAGAGGGACCCATAAAAAACAGTATACCTAGATACTTGCATGGAATATTTGTAGGCTGAAAACCCAAAAAATTTATGATTTCTTGACTTACATCTTCCTTGGTGTTGAAGACATATATTTTGGATATGGCAACTTTGATTTTCTACCCAAAAGCAAAAGAGTATTTATCTAACACCTCTTTGAAAATAAACTATCATCTGCAAACAGTGAACGTGTCACAATGATGTCAGTGGATGGAGTTTTTATCCCTTTCCAAAGGCATTGTCTTTGAGTCTGGATTATATATCTACTCAAAGCTTCTACCATAATGATGAATAGAAAAGGAGACAATGGATCCCATTGCCTGACTCCCTAACATGCACTAAAATAACCTGAAGGAGAGCCATTGATGATTACAACAAATTTTACACCAACTAAAAATGATCTAACCCAATTGTGCCACTTTCCACTGAAGCCAAATTTTAATAGAACATTATTCAAAAATCCTCAATCAACTTTGTTGTATGCTTTCATCATGTCTAATTTAGCAACAAATGATGGAATTTGTGATGAATGAATAGAGTAAAGAGTTTCATGTGCCACTAAGGCCCCCTCAAATTTTTCCCTACCCAAAACAAAATCTCCTTGCTCATATGAAATTATCTTTGAGATGATAGGCTGCAACCTAAGATAAATTGCCTTTGTGAATATCTTGTATAATGTGTTGCACAACAAAATTGGTATAAAATACACAAAATATTGTGGATCTTTTATTTTAGGCAGTATTGCAATATTTGTAGTGTTAAATTGTTTAAGCACTGACCCAGTTCTCCTAGACTCTTCTAATGCCCATACAAGATCAAAACACAAAAAATCCCAACATTTTTGGAAGAAAATTGTTGTGAAACCATTAGGACTAGGGGCTTTGTTTAGATCCAAAGAAAAACTACCTGTTTAACTTATTCCAATGAAAAAGGCTTCATTAATACATCATTGTCCTCTTTATGAATTAAATTTGGGATTGCCTCTAAGATCTCCTTCTCATCTTTGATGCTTTGTGAGCTCTTATGCTTAGGGGTTGATAATAGATTTGAGAAGATGTTGAATCCCTCATTCTGAATGTCCTCTTCCTTGGTGAACCAATTATGCATTGACAATTGTTTTATTGTGAAGATTGACTTTGTTGCATTTTTAACTTTTGAAGCCGCATGGAAGAATTTTGTATTTCTATCTCATTTAAGCCACAATTCTCACGACTTATGTATCCAATAAATTTATTCTCTTGCACATAAATCTTCCCATTGTGCTTGAAAATTTTTATGTTTCTCATACATGTTCACATCTAGACCATTATGAATTATATGAGTATGCACATTTGAAAGTTCTTTTTGCACTAATTATTTTTGTTGGAATATATTCTTAAAGAATTACTTATTCGAAACTTGAATCCTTTTTTCAACATGCATTAACTTCTTACAAAGCTGATACATTTTTTACCCTTGTTTAAAAGGAGTACATAACCACCATTAGCAAAGAAAAGACATAAATAGAGGATGCCTGAAGCACATATTTTCAAACTTGAAGGAAGATTTTATTTTGGGTGGGGATAAAACTGCAATATTCAACACAACTGCATAGTGATCCAAACCCAAATAAGGATTTCCTTTACCTCAATGCCATGTTGCAGCTGCAACTAGTTTGGAGAAATTAAGAATCTATCCAACCTTTTTGCTATTTGCAAGAATCTCAATCTTCTATTTGTCCAAGTATATTTACTTGAGAGTGGAATAACATATTTCAAAGCATTAGATAGGATAAAATTGTTGAAGCCTTCCATAACCTAAATAGACGGTCTAGTACCCCCCTAATTTTCTTGCTCATTTGCAATTGCATTAAAATCCCTTGCTAAAACCACCTTTTCATCCCCTAAATCATTTAGAAGTGTAGAGATTTCATCCCATAAACGCTTCTTATCCAGTGTAGTAGAGGGGCCATATATGTTGATTAACCAAAAATTCAGATCAAATTTGGATACTTCTAGTAACTGCTAGTTTGTGTGATTCTAATATGAGGAAACAAAGATGTTTTTTGGATTCCATAAACTAATTAGACCTCTAGAAGCTCCCTAAGTAGGAGAATGAATATATCCCCACATTGGCCAATTCTTCAGTATGGCTTCATAAGTTGAGACTAATGTTTTCATTTCTTGTAATAGAACAATGAGAGAACCACTAGCATCAATTTCATGCTTCATGCAGGCTCTTTTATCAAGGGCATTAATGCCCCTAACATTCCACATAATGATCTTCATTTCTCTCGAGGAGAGAAACAAGCTCTCATCGGTCTCTTATTTACAGAATCTGACAAGGACTGCATTATGGTTTTCTAAATTCTTGCTTCTATTTCCTCTTGCAATTTACCATTCTAGACTTCCTACCATGCTTTCTCAAAGATTTTTTAATATCTTGTGAAGGTGTTTATGATAGACAAAAGGGCTAAGAGTAATCAAATTCATC
This sequence comes from Sequoiadendron giganteum, assembly GCA_007115665.2. NCBI lineage: Eukaryota > Viridiplantae > Streptophyta > Pinopsida > Cupressales > Cupressaceae > Sequoiadendron > Sequoiadendron giganteum. The sequence goes on from CM021110.1 coordinate 43,300,445, forward strand.
ATCCCCTAATGCTAGCTCAACATTATTATCAATATTTTTTCTTTTCTAATTCCTTATTCCCCACAATTTGAGTTAAAGGAGCTTCAACTACTACACCCTCCTATAGTGGCGATGAAATTGTGGGAGCTAGATTTCCTTCCTCTGTAGAAATTTCATCAATCATGTTTGATGACACTGTATCCAACCACCTTTCTTCTAGGAGCTCTAATTCATATTTTTTCCCAAAGTCAAATACAGTTAGTGACTTATTTTCATTACTACTTAAAGGCACCATGTAGGAGGAAGCATGTTTTGAAGCACCTTCAAACATAAGTTTCCTAGTAATAGCTTCTAGCTATTATTCTGAAATACTAGGTTCCGTTGGCACATATAGATTTAAACAATAACTTCGATAAGTGTTGGTGAGAAAATCTTTAAAATTTCCAGAGATAGAGATAGCTAAATGTTTTTTTGGAGGAGAATCATGGACTTTCAAAACTTGAATCCCCACCAAATTAACTGGTAAAAATAAATTTTCGCTTTTCCCATCTGCTAGAGCATATTTTTTTCATAAATCCCAGTTGGAGGACACCTTAACTACTGATCCATTTCTATTTTGCCCATCTTTTAAATCTTGCATTTTATGTGGATTCAAAATAGTGACTATTTTTTTAGAAAAAGTCAGAGCCTTAATTGTTGATTGAGTAATAGGATCCCCATGATGTATGATCAACTCTTGTTGGTCACTTGACATTTCCTTAGAATGGAAGGTAGAGGATTAGTGTCCAAAAGTGTGACACTAAAGACAAACATTTGCATCTTCTATAAAAAATTCTTGAATCCAAATGCCAAACTTAGTAACAAGATGAAGATGCCATGGAAATTTTTTGGTTGTGTCTAATTATAAGCAAACCCTAACTACCTTGGATGGATTGTATATAATAGTAGATCATGCTTCAAGAATATACCTAAGTGATTTTCTATGATCTCAATCAGATTTAGGGTATGTGCAGGATCATGATGAGCCAA
>CM021110.1:43304365-43375486 GCA_007115665.2 Sequoiadendron giganteum
TATGAATTAATCCTCACCATGGTTTTTCCCTCATTGGGTTTTCCACAAAAAATATGGTGTTCTTGTGCTATGAGACTTAATGTTAACCTGTTACTTTAATATGTTTTGTGCTGCAATAAAGTTTTAAGTGTTTGTTTAATGAGTTTGTCTGGATACTGATTCACCCCCCCCCCCCTCTCAATATTCGGTTTATTCAACAATGAGTTCTATTGACCATTGCCATGAGGGAAACAAGGGATAGAATTCCTAGAAAATTGACTGTTACCCCTCTTAGATGCCATTTTTTTAAGGTAGAACATCCACTTTTGATAATTGATTATATGGAATTTGGTGCAGGAGCACCCATAGGTTGTCTAGGAAAACTAAGTAATCTATGTTTGTTAAGTGTGCCTTAGTGGAATTTTTGTTGTGATTAGATGAAGGTCATGTTGACCACAGAGTAAGTGTGATAGAGTTTTAGACCAATAGGAGGCTTAGGACTTTTGCAAGGTGCAAATTGGGCTAGGAAGTTGTATTGCAACTGTGCAACATTTGAAACGTTACTCGACAACATTAATAGTTGGAGCTACAAATGACCAAGAAGAGACCAAGGGAGAGGATAACTGATTGGTGACGCTATTTATGGGATTCCTCAGCATAGGAGTAAGGTTGGAAGCATATTATACTATTTAAGTTTTTTTTGAAATTCAAGGAAAGCATATATGATTGTGTGTGAAATTTATGGTTTTGTATTGCTGTGATGCTTTAATGGATTAGTTTTGGCACTGTAACTTGTGCATGATGTAGGGTAGTTGTTCTTTGAATTCTGTGTGGCATTAGATAGCTTGTTAGTTTAGCTTTAAGAACTTTTTGTAAATAATTGTGTTCTACACTGTTGCTGGTCTGAACCAGACAGTTTGTAAAGAATGGAGTGTTAGTTCATTTTCCCACCGTAAAAATTGTATGGCCCTTTGGGATTAGTGACTAGACTCCATGGGTGTACATATAGTGGGAGTTGAGCCTTTAACATATAGGAGCTTTTGATGGAGTCTTATCCTAGGCGAGCCAGAGAAGAGCCCGGTTAGGAAAGACCATAGTGTAGAGAACTTAATTTGCAGAGGTGTTAACTTAGAGACACATTTCCTTTTGGAAGAAGGAAGCTATGAGTCTTACCAAGATATGGTAAAGAGGAAGAGACTCTAGCAATCCATTTGTGAGGGAAGAACTTAGAAAGTTGCAGAGGAGCCAGGAAGGGCCTAAAGAAGCCTTAATTTTGCTCATTTTTCAGTTAGGGCATTGTACAGCCAGTTGTGACCCAAGACCCCAAAAATCCTTTAGGGGTGGGCATATGAACTAGGAATCCCAAGAAAATATTGGGGTTTTCTTTGGAGGCACTTTCGGAAAAACCTTGTTTTCTCGGAGGAGACCCAATAGGGCTAGTAGCCTTCTAGGCCTAATGAAGGAGTTTGGTGAAAGAGACCTGTAGATGGAGCTAGGTGGATCCCTAATGCCCCTAGTAGGATGGATTGAAGCTTTTGGAAGCACCTCCACACCTCTGTAAAACCATTTCAAGAAATTGGAGATTAGTAGCCTTTAAGGTAGATTAAGGGCTAATGGCTAGTGCTACAAGATTGCACCAAGTTTTGACTTGGGAGAAGGAACTTTGTTGATAGTTGGGTTGGAAATGAAAACCAAGGGATCCTAAGAAGGAAGAGATCCTATAGGTTTCAAGTGGTGGAGAAAGACACCCTAGAGGTCTTCCAAGAAAGACTTAGAGCATGAATCAGTGAGTGATTCATCCAACCTCCCTATCAGATTGGTATCAGAGCCCCAAAAATATTTGGGATTGATTATTGTATGTCAGAGATTGAGTCTAGTGGTTCTACAATCATGGCGACAAATATAGAATTGGCCAAGAAGGTCAAAGACCAGGAGGAAGAGAATAGGCTATTGAGGGAAATAATAGCCCAACTTGAGCAAGCAATGAGTAATGTACAGACCAAGACTGATGAGGTTAGTGATAAATTGGAAGGAAGAGTACCCAAGAGTGAAGAGGTTGTAGAGGAAGACAAGACCCCTGAACCTGACCCTATTTTGCAAGAAGAGCCTTTCTTGAAGGCATTGAAGGCTATGATTGGAAAAGCACTTGAAGGCATACCACTATTTAGTGGAAAATTGGAAGCAGATCTAGTCATGGACTAGATAGAGGGAATGGAAAACCATTTTGAGTGTGATGGATTCACTGAAGCATAGAAGGTAAAGGTGGAAAAATCAAGATTGAGAGGTTTTGCTTTGACATGGTGGAATTTCTTCCAGACAGAGAGAAAAAAGGAAGGCAAGAAACCTATTTACACTTGGAAGGGAATGGTTGTCAAAGTGAGAGAGGCATACATTCCAGATGACTATGAAATTCAATTGCATAAGAAAAGATAGAGCTTTAGACAAAGAGACCAAGATGTAAATTCCTATACAGAGGAGTTTCAAAAACTTTGCATGAGGTCTAATGTATCTGAGGATGAAAGCCTTAAGGTGGCTGGATACCTTAATGGTTTGAAGTGGAACATACAAGAGGATATGACTCTTCTAAGTCCCAAAACAATACACCAATGTTATCAATTGGCTATAAAGATTGAAGAGAAAAGTAAAAGGAAACAAGATCAAACTTCCAAGAGCAGAGGAAAAGGCAGAGATCAAAGAGGACATAGAGGTGGATACCAAGGTAGAGGGATTGAACAAAGAAGTCAAGGAGAGTCTAAACTCATAGAGCATGGAAGTGAAACAACTTCTAGAGGAGGTTATGGAAGAGGTAGAGGATCTCAAGGAGGTTATAGCAGAGGAAGAGGTGCAGGTAGAAGTAACTCTTACTTTGCTAGCATGAAATGTTATAACTATGGGCAAGTGGGACATCCTGCTTATAGGTGCTTGGAGAAAGCATCTTCTTCTAACAAAGAAAAGAGAATAGCATATGCTCAAGAAGACACTATGAGTGTCAAGTCACCAGAGGTTAGCCATATTGAGTCAGAAATGGGGGAGAACTTGATGTTTAGAAGGGTTCTAATTAGGCAACCAGTCAAGGAGGAGCCAAAGCAAAGGAGAGCCTTATTCAGAGTGAGATGCAAAATACTTGGGAAGGTGTGTAAAGTTATAGTGGATTCAGGGTCCACTAATAACATCATCTCAGAGGAAGCAATAAAGAAGCTAGAATTGGAGAAGATACCCCATACTAATCCTTATAAGGTGACATAGCTGAATAAAGGGTAGAGTGTCCTTATGAATGAGCAGACATCAGTGGAATTCTCCATTGGAGGATACAAAGACAAATTGGTTTGTGATGTCTTTCCTATGGATGCATGCCATCTTCTATTGGGTAGGCCATGGAAATATGATAGAGGAGCCATCTATAATGGAAAGGAGAACACCATCTCATTCAAGAAGGATGGTAAAACATTTAAGATACAGTCACTATTGGATGAAGAAGAAGTACAGTTAAAGACCCCTAGTGTCTTGTTAAGCAGTGGCAAGGAGTTTATCAACACTCTTCAGCAAGGAGGTGAAGGATATGTTATTATGGTGCAACCCAAGGAAGAAGAAAATACTAAGCAGACACCTATACCAGAAGAAGTCTAGAAATTACTTAGCAGTTCAAGGACATAGTCAGTGATGGGACATCGGCAACATTACCTCCAAAGATATATATCAGTCATCATATTTTCTTCATACCAGGGGCTTCATTGCCAAACAAAGCAGCTTATAAACTCACACCAGATCAAAACCTAGAAGTGGCTAGGCAAGTGCAGGATTTATTAGACCAAGGACTAATCAGGAAGAGCATTAGTCCATGTGTAGTACCAATGGTATTAGCAACAAGAAAGGTGGTAATTGGACGATTTGCACTAACTCTAGGGCTATCAATAGGATTACAATCAGATATAGATTTCCTATTCCTAGGATAGAGGATTTGATGGACTGTCTTGGAGGGGTAAAGTACTTCACTAAGTTGGACCTCAAAAGTGGGTACCACCAGATTAGAATCAAAGATGGGGATGAATGGAAGACAACTTTTAAGACAAGTTATGGGTTGTATGAGTGGAGAGTTATGCCATTTGGCCTCTCCAATGCCCCTAGCACATTCATGAGGCTCATGAATGAAGTGCTTAAGGATTTCACAGGAATCTTTGTGGGAGTGTATCTAGATGATATACTCATCTTTAGTAAGATAGTAGAGGAGCATTTGAAGCATGTGGAGATGGTACTTAAAAGGTTGCAGGAGGAGAGGTTATCCATCAATCTAGAAAAGTGTGAGTTCTTCAAGCAAGAGCTTGTGTATTTGGGGTTTGCAGTATCCTAAGGGTCATTGAAGATGGACCCAAGCAAGGTGGAAGCTATCCCAAATTGGCCTACACCAACCACCAGGACAGAGGTAAGGAGTTTTCATGGGTTAGCTTAGTTTTATAGAAAGTTTATAAGAAACTTCAGTGACATTTGTGCACCAGTGCTTGATACTATCAAGGGTGGTCTAAAGACTAAATTTAAATGGACTCTTGAAGCAGAGAAGGGTTTTGAGAATTTGAATCAAGAAGTGGAAACTCAACCCATCCTTTTGTTACCTAGCTTTGATAAGCTATTCATAGTGGAATGTGCTACCAATGGAATTGCAGTAGGAGGAGTACTAAGCCAAGAAGGCAGGCCTATAGCTTTCTTTAGTGAAAAGCTCAATGAGGCTAAAAAGAGATACTCTACTTATGACTTAGAGCTATATGCTCTAGTGCAGTCTCTTAGAAAGTGGAGACATTATCTCCTACCTAAGGATTTTGTAGTGTTTATGGATAACCAGGCACTTAGCTACATCAACACACAAGAAAAGCTAAGTAATAGGCACTTGAAATGGATGGAGTACCTCCAAGCCTTCACCTTTACTATCAAACACAAGAAGGGACAGTTGAACAAGGTGGTAGATGCACTAAGTAGGAGGTTGCTAAGAGTGCAAGAGATTCAATTCCAAAGCATTGGGATAGAGAGTTTCAAGGATCTCTATGGAGAAGATGAAGACTTCTCTTAAGCATATAAGGTATGTTCTGATTTTGATAATCATTTTCACAGTCAATTCTCAGAGTATACACTATAGAGTGGAATTTTGTTCAAGGGGAATCAGTTGTGCATTCCCAAAGGTTCAATGAGAGATAATCTCATTCAGGAGAAGCACAATGGTAGTCTTAGTGGTGATTTCAGTATCAACAAGACAATGGAGTTGGTACAGAGGTTCTATTATTGGCCCAAGTTGCCAAGGGATGTCAAAAGATATGTGGAGCAATGTGTAGTTTTTATGAAAGCCAAGGGGGGAGCTACCAATGCAGGTTTGTATCAACCTCTACCTATTCCCAACATACCATGGGAATGCATTAGTATGGATTTTGTTGTAGGAGTCCCTAAAACTAAGACAGGGTTTGATAGTGTTTATGTGGTGGTAGATAGGTTCAGTAAAATGAGTCATTTTGTTCCTTGCAAGACCACCCATGATGCTAGTTACATTGATCATCTCTTCTTCAAAGAGATTGTGAGGATCCATGGATTACCATTGAGCATATTATCAGACAGAGATGTGAAGTTTATGAGTCATTTTTGGAAAACTCTATGGAGCAGACTGGGTACTAACTTATCTTTTGGTTCAGCTTACCATCCTCAGATAGATGGACAAATTGAGGTGATAAATAGAGTGTTAGGTAACCTTCTAAGATGCCTAACCAAGGAGTATGGTCAGACATGGGACTTGGTCATATCACAAGCTGAATATGCATACAATGACAGTGTGAACAGGACCACAGGTAGGAGTCCTTTTGAGATAGTATATGGTATGCACCCAAGAGGTGTGTGTGAGCTCAAAGATCTAGGAGCTATGGAGCATAGAAGTGGCCATGCAGAGGATTTCTCTCAGACCATGAAGGAGATTCAAGAGAAAGTGAATAAAACAATCACAAAGACTACTTATAAGTTGAAAACTAAGGTGAATATGTCTAGGAAAGATATCCAATTTACAGTAGGTGACTATGTCATGGTCCATCTCAACAAATCCAGATTGCAGAAAGGAGTACCAACAAAGTTGCAGATGAAGAGAGTGGGACCATGTAAAGTATTATCTAAGTATGGAAAAAATGCTTACAAGGTGGAACTTCCTATAGAATTAAGTATTTCACCAGTGTTTAATATAGCTGACTTGATCAAGTATAAAGGACCAGTGACTAATATGAATCTGAATAGTATGGATGTATTGGAGGATGTGAGTACTGTAGTCTTACCTCCTACGGACAAGCTTCAAGTATATAGGATCTTGGAATCCAGAGTGAAGAAGTCTACTCAGCACAAGGTGTACATTGAACACCTCATATAGTGGAAAGACAAACCAAAGTCTGAGGCTACATGGGTGGAAGAAGCTCATTTCAAGAAGTATCACATTGATCTATCTCTAATATGTCCCCACATTCCTTAGTGCTTGTGCAGAGGGGGCAGAATGGTGTAGGAGCACCCATAGGTTGTCTAGGAAAACTAAGCAATCTATATTAGTTTAGTGTTCCTTAGTGGCATTTTTTGTGATTAGATGAAGGTCATGTACCACAAAGTAGGTGTGATAGGGTTTTAGATCAATAGGAGGCTTAGGACTTTTGCAAGGTGCAAATTGGGCTAGGAAGTTGTATTGCAACTGTGCAACATTTGAAATGTTACTCAACAACATTAATAGTTGGAGCTACAAACAACCAAGAAGAGCCCAAGGGAGAGGATAATTGATTGGTGACCCTATTTATGGGATGCCTTAGCATTGGAGTAAGGTTGGAAGCATATTATACTATTTAAGTTTTTTTTGAAATTCAAGGAAAGCATATGTGATTGTGTGTGAAATTTCTGGTTTTGTATTGTTGTGATGCTTTAATGGATTAGTTTTGGCACTGTAACTTGTGCATGATGTAGGGTAGTTGTTCTTTGAATTATGTGTGGCATTAGATAGCTTGTTAGTTTAGCTTTAAGCACTTTTTGTAAATAATTGTGTTCTACACTGTTGCTAGTCTGAACCAAAAAGTTTGTAAAGAATGGAGTGTTAGTTCATTGTCCCACTGTACAAATTGTATTTCCCTTTGGGATTAGTGACTAGACTCCATGGGTGTACATATAGTGGGAGTTGGGGCCTTTGAACACATAGGAGATTTTTGTGGAGTCTTATCCTAGGCAAGCCAAAGAAGAGCCCGGTTAGGAAAGACCATAGTGCAGAGCACTTAATTTGCAGAGGTGTTAACTTAGAGACACATTTCCTTTTGGAAGAAGGAAGATATGAGTCTTACCAAGATATGGTAAAGAGGAAGAGACTCTAAATCCATTTGTGAGGGAAGAACTTAGAAAGTTGCAGAGGAGCCAGGAAGGGCCTAAAGAAGCCTTAATTTTGCTCATTTTTTAGTTAGGGCATTGTATGGCCAGTTGTGACCCAAGACCCCAAAAATCCTTGAGGGGTGGGCATATGAACTAGGAATCCCAAGAAAATATTGGTGTTTTCTTTGGAGGGACTTTGCGAAAACCCTATTTTCTCGGAGAAGGAGACCTAATAGGGCTAGTTGCCTTCTAGGCCTAATGAAGGAGTTTGGTGAAAGCGACCTACAGATGGAGCTAGGTGGATCCCTAATGCCCCTAGTACGATGGATCGAAGCTTTTTTAAGCACCTCCATGCCTCTATAAAACCATTTCAAGAAATTGGAGGTTAGTAGCCTTTAAGGTAGTTTAAGGGCTAATGGCTAGTGCTACAAGATTGCACCAAGTTTTGACTTGGGATAAGGAACTTTGTTGATAGTTGGGTTGGCAAGGAGAACCAGAGGATCCTAAGAAGGAAGATATCCTATAGGTTGCAAGTGGTGGAGAAAGACACCCTAGAGGTCTTCCAAGAAAGACTTAGAGCATGAATCAGTGAGTGATTCATCCAACCTCCCTATCAGAATTCTTAAGTTCGAGAATATATTTGATTTGATTTACATTCAACTAGAGACAAGTACATTCAACTAGACACAATTATAGCTCATCATATAGTTTGAATTATTTTCATGCACAATCAAATTCATGGTGTTGGAATGTTACACTCTGCCTCTGATTCCCAAAATTACTTTTTACTTTATGGTAAATACAATGATGAAATATGTGACTATAAAATTTGGAAAGATAAATGCTATGATGAACCTATGCAATGGGATGTTTCTAAATTTAAATGAATTATTGATGAATATGTAACAATATGATTATGATGTAAATTTTAATTGCTAACTACTCAGTTGGTTCTTGGGTGGGATTGCAGGACCGTTTTCTCACACCCTCCAGAGGGAGAGGGAGGGTATCACCCGGGAGATGGGTAAAGTTAAGGGCTTCCTAGCAATGCCATCTGAGTTTTCTTTACACCATTTAGTTTAATTGTTTGACTCTGTTTAATTGATGTGTGTCTAGGGTTGTCAGTAATGTCTTGAAGGTAAGTTAAACCTAGTCATTGTTTAGCCTTCTTCTTTCTTATCTTGGTTTACAAATCCATTGGGGTAATTGGTATCTATTCTCTTGTATAATATATAAAAATGTGTGTGTATATATACATAAATATGTATATATATGTTCATTTTTAATGAACATATATATATGTATGCTCATACTGATATATACCTGGTGGCACTATTTTCAGCTTGTGTCACCCCCTTATAATGCCTCATTTTGCAAAATTCTAAAATTGGCTAAGTATGCATTTTTTGGGCTTTCGTTGGTCTGCTTCTTGGCATCCTTCCTCTCTCACCCTTGATCTCCTTCTTTTGCCCCCCTTATTTTGATCTCTTTCCTTAGAATTTTGGGTTTCACCTCTCATGCTTAACCCTTTCCCTCTACCCCTTATCCTTCCTTCTAAAAATGAACTAAGTGTTGATCTTTCGGGGGTCAGACTTTGGCCATCCCCTTTACCTCTTACCTTTGTTAAGGTAAGAGGTAAGTGTATCCTCTGACCCTTTCCCCCCTCATATGCACGTACAAGAGTGACTAAGTGTTCACTTTTGAGATATAAAGGATCAAGATTCCCCTCTACCATTTCCTCATTTCTTCCTTTCTTCACAAGCATTAAACCCTATGCCTGAACCCCGACCCCCGACGACCTACTTTTGGGTGTCAGGGTTCGCTCATCCCCTTTACCATTTATCGCTCTAGGGTAAACAATAAGCTGTAAGGAATCCTCCCAATGCCTGATGCTTGAAATCTTCCATCTTCTTCCCTCCACCTTCTTTATTTCTTCCTCCTTTCAAGCTCTAAGCTTCCCTTCTAATAATCAATTCCTTCAAAATCCATCTAAGTTCTTTGTTTTAACTTTCAGATGTTGGACTTTTTCCTTACCTCTTACCAATTTTCATTAAGTGGTAAGCCCTCAATCCAAATCCCAACCCCGATGGTTACCTTTGGGTGTCGAGATTCACTCCTTCCTCTTACCCTTTCCTTTAACCTTATGGAAGGTGGTAAGAAGCATGCTTGATCTTCAACACTCGATGTCTTTCTGCAAGTGACATGGTGCAACCCCGATGTCCGATACCTGAAGCCCAATGTTGATGCCTTTGTTGTGGTATGAAGTATGAAGAACACCTGAGGTTCAATGTTTGACAGTGTGGTGTTTTCAAAGGGTTGAGCCATTTAATGTTTGACAAGCTTTCCTCTCTTGCATGAAGACCCAATCATCCTCACAAATGACACATTTTTTGGCGATGGTGCCATTAATTTTTTCACTTCTCTCTTAGCAACCGGATTTATTTTTTAAGGATGGAGATGATCTTAAATGTTGTTTCTACCTACTCCCATTAAGATCAAGTGATGCCCATGCCTTCTTTGTGTGCCACCGACCTTCTTCTTGAAAAGATCCATCCCTTTTCGTGATTTTTTGTGGATTTTGCGGGGGTTGTCTTCATAGTTTATGTGCTCCTTGGTGTGATGGCCTGATGTGGATGTTAGAAGAATTGATGGTGGCTGCCTTCTTCAGACCTAGCTGAATTTTTGCAACCTTGGTAGATATTTTGTAATTGTGTGTAAACCCTTGTTAGGTTAAGGTTTGTGGCTGGTTGTTTTTGAGTTATACCTAACTATAAAGGAATTTTTTTTGTCTTTCAAAGGGGTCTACTTCTTAGTTTTGGTAAGTCTTTGTATAGTTCTTAGATTGTATAGTTAATTCTTTTGAAACTCAAAGAAGAAATGTTGTAAATTTTTGCTCTATAATAACAACATATGACCTGAATACAGATTGTATTGTATCTAGTGTTGAATATCAGTTTATCATTCTCTCCATTATTTTACCTGCCACCTTTGAATCAAGATAATCAAGGATTACCTTCTAGTTCACATATCATATTTCATTTTATGAATCCGTGATTTTTTTGCTTCTATTCAAGGAATGGAGTAATTTTTCTTTTATTTCATTTATTTGGGGTTGTGGTGCTACAATATGGATCTTCAATTAGTTTGATAATATCATTTTTTATTTTTTTTCTTACTATAAGGTAGTAAGGTTATTAAAATCCAAAGGTTGGTCCATTGTAGGAGTTTTACTTCATTTCTAGACTCTGTGTGGATAAGGCATTGGTCAATCTAGATCTCAAAGCTTAAATCTTTGATAGAATCAAAAATAAAACTAAATCAAAACCTTTACTTTTATGTATTTTTATTGTTTTATTACCACTACCACACTACAAAGAACCACAACAAATGTAGAGGGTCACATGGATGATTTATCCCATCTAGTTACCTTCTACCATACTAGTGTGATTATTCTATTAACAAAGGAATCATTATAACAAAGTGTTATTTGTTGAATGACATTATAGGGGAACCCACCTTGGTTTTGTAGAGACTAAAGTGTAGAGGAGAAATAGTAAAACCTATATCATGTTCATTGGCCACTGACCTACGGGTTTTGAGCAAAATAAGTAGCTAATCTTTAGGAAAACCCATACAATCAGCTAGAAACACCAGTAGATTGACGAATCTGTTGGGGAATACTCAGTTTTATCTATTTGAGAGCCAAGAACTTTTTTGATCTAAATTTTTGGGTGAAATGATCTAAAGGGACCTTCATACTTGAAGATAATTTTGTTGCAGTACCTCATGAAGTCTAGTGCTCTACTGGTGGAGAGAACTCAGAATGAAATTTGATCTTTAAATGAGCCTCCTAGTGCTTGAAGATCTTATGCTCTTTTAAGATGTGGCGACTCTAAAATAATTGTTACATCATAAGGAAGATTTCTAGGTTTTGCAAAAAAATTTCAAGTATTTATCCATTGCTATATTTTGTATGAAGCTTGTTGATGGTGTTTTTATGCACTTCAAATAAAAGGTAATGCGTAGGTGCATTACCTCTCTTGAAAGAAAATCTTCCACAATCAAATTGCAGAACACTATCCCAATGTATCTCATATGTCAGGTCATGACGATGCTTGGAATATATCAATTGAGTCATGTGATTTGGTGGAATCACAAGGTGGCCTTACGTGAGTTAAAGTTATAGGAGAATCAAGTCTATGAATGAAGTTCTTCGGGTAGTAAATTACTGCACTTCGCTGCAAGTTCAAAGAACAGTCTTGAACTCCATTGTTTCGTTGGATTTGGCTTTACAATGTGCAATGAACCTTAGCATAGGTTGTTTCTTGAGAAAAGGAAAAAAGGGCAGGGAAGAGGGAAGGTTCTTGGACCTATAACTACCGATGAACAATGATCATGGAGGTTCCTGCTATGGATAGTTTCCTTAAAATAGGATTTCACTTAATCAGAATTCTCACAATATCATGAAATCTATACTATCTTCTAAGGACTATAGATATTCATCATCCATTCACAATGTAAATGTGAACAAAGACAAATTTTAAAGAGCAGCTATGAGATTATAGTCCAGACTAACTTTACATAGTCACCTACTAGTAGCAAATGACTAAAAGTATGCACAAGGAAAGCCTACACACTGCAGAAAACTTCATAACCAAAGACAACATACTAAATCTACCAAAGTCAGCTAAAGGAAACTAGAACAGAAAAATAAATTAAATTAAAGTTTTAACTAATGGGATAAGAATCATGAAACATGTGGAGAAATCCAAAAAACACCAATAAGTCATTGTCTTTTCTATTGCAATTTTTGCAGCATGCCTTTACAACAACTCAACTCTCTTAAAATGAGAGGAGGAGAGCCCTATTTATAGTTTTCAAAAAGCAAAATGAGTGCCCAAGATTCAATTCTATCATGTGGCCAAGATTCACTTTACACTAGGGTTTCACCTACCCCTAAATATATTACATTTTAAAAACATCTTTCATCTTCTCCCTATTTTGTCTTCTAGTGGAAACACTGTAGCAATTTTGTCTTTTTGTTGTTTTCCCTTTACTATAGCTACTCTTTTAGAAATTCCTCATCAATGACAGGGTTGTCCTCATACTTCTTCAAAGCTGCATACTCCATGAAGCTCAAGATCATTGGCTGAAGCTTGTCCACTTCCATGATGTTAGATCGTAGCACCTAGTAACTCCATTCTTGGGAGTTGTTAACGAGCTTCTTCCAGTCGTCGTCATACTTGGAAGCATTGCTTTTGAAAAGCTTAGACTGGGTGAAGGCTTGAGCATCAATGCTCATGAAATCCATGGTAAGCTTAGCCGACATCCCATTTTCCATGTTCTTTAAGAAATGGGGCTTTATGCTTTCTAGATTAATTTCAATAGCAGGTAGCTCGTACCACGTTATTAGCTTGAGGTACTGAGCACAATCTCCCCTGGCCTCCTTGGCCCATTCGATATCCAAAAACACTCATTCTAGGATTTGCTCTAGCCTTCCCTTTCGATGATCAAAATATCATTTCCACATATCCACTAACTAGTGGTCATCATCCTTGAGGGCAAGGTCCTTCTCCCAAACTTCACTCGACAGTGTGAGGATACCCTCTATCTTTGGGTAGATGACTTTGTACTTTTTTTGGAACTCCTCGCAGATTCGCCTCATGCCCTCAAGAGTCCCCAGCACCTCCAAGAACTTATTTGCTGTTTAGACAACCAAGTTGATGCCCGTGTTCACCATGTCTAAGACCTGTCGGAACCAATTTTTTGTGGTCTTATCCAACTTTCTGGTTCTTTCCAGCTTATTGATTTTCTCTTGGGACAATAACTATGGTGGGGCTCATGACGTGGTGGGTAGCTCATCTGGGGATGGCCATTGTTGAATGTAGGTCGCCAGATGGGCCACCTGTGCCTTAAGTTCTTCCTTTGAAACCTTATCCTGCTGGATACGGTGCACCACCATGGCTATCGATTCCTAGAGGTGGTCAACCTTTTGCTCCCTAGTGGGCACTCCCAAGTCGATAGTGGAGACGTTATAAGTCACTCCTTGTTCTCCAACCACCAGCGTGGCTATTTGTACTGCCCTAGATCCGGAGGCATCCATGGTAACTTTTGATCTGATTCTTGGCCTTTTCTCCCTCTTACTGCTTATCTGTGCTTTGGCCATTCTTGCTTCTAGCCTCACCTTAGGATCTTTTAAGGTGGGAGTCTTTTGCCTAAGTTGATTCCCTAGCCAATCGGGCATTTGGGCACCCTCCTTAGGTGACTCACATTGATCCTTGCTACCCTCCACCCCAAGTTTAATGGTTTTGACAAAAAGGGCCTCATTCTCAACCCATGCATCCTCCTTCTCCTCATAAAAGTCTTGTACAAGCATTATACGTTTGATAGGAGACTTGGTGAGCAATTGCTTGTCAGAGGGATCTTCCCTTTCAGCATATTTTCCTTCTTCATCTTGATCATACTCATGTTACCCAGGCTTATCTTCTTGTTCATCTCCACAGAGGGATGCCTCCTCCTCATGCTTTGGGGTTCAATCATGTCTTTCAGCTAGAGACCTTTCGGTCTCAATCTCTGGAGCAGTAGACCCTTCAATCATAGGCTGACCTATAGCCTCTTGGTCCTCAATATCCTTGAGCTGCTTGTTCCATTATTCTTCAAGCTCTGGGTTAATTGTTTCCCAGATTAATTTTGTATCCATCTCCTCGCTGCCTTCACTGGAGGATTCATAGGCCACCTCATTGATCTCCCGGTGCTCGAACATCGGGTGCTCATGGTATTCAAACTCTTCATCTTCGGGCATTTTGGTAGCCTCTAGCTGTTGTCGCTCGAGCTCATTTGAGATCTACATTATTGCCTCCATTCTAGGTGGTTTGGTAGGGGGAGGGAGAGATGGAGCATTAGCCATAGCCTGGGCTATTGCGGCTTGCACTACTGGATTTGTAAGCATCCCTAAAAGCTTGGATGGCAAGTTCTGCATGTAGTTTACGAAGGACTCTGGGAGGCTGAGGACAGGCATTGCAGCAGTAGAAGTGGATGAAAGGGAAGGAGACATGGGAGATGATGAGATCGGTGAGGTCATGGCGGAGGATGAATCCACTGATATGACCTACACGATCAGAGAAGTGGAGGCAAGGTGGACAAGATGTCCATCGCAGGTGGAGAGGAAGCAAATACTACAAGTGAAGTAGGTGGGATAGTGGTAATAGCAGCAAATGGAGATCTTGGTGGGTTAGCCTCTTCATCTCTTCCCTCAAGGAGTGGATCTTCAGGTGTTACAGGCATCTCCACAACCTCGGTTGCTTTTCTTTGATTTTTGGAAGGCTCGCCCTTCGAAGCCTTTTGAGCATAAACCTTTGGGTTAGGCAACTATTCACTAGCTTCTTTTCTCTTCTTAGTTTTGACAGATGGTGAGGATTTGGATGTTTCCCCAGTTGTAGCAGCAACCACCCCACCATTAGAGCCACTTGGCTCACTTTCAAGTCCCTTAAATGTTAAGGCGACTCCCTATTGCCTCATTCAAGCCACTTGTTGGTTGATGCATGCCTTCGTTCGAACCTCCATGGGCTTGGTGAGTATGTCAAGGTCATCAACCTCTTGCTTATCCCAATCAATCAAGGGCAATGGCATATTGGCGATGACACTATATCTTAGATCGATCACTATGTTCTTATCCTCTTCAAGCTCATCCGGAACTGGACATAAGTTGACTCTTCGCACGTAGAGGGTAGTCATGTGCATATAGTGTCGTAACCATACTTCAAGATCATCTTTGTATTTGGCCCAAAAATCCTCAACATTGTGGAGGTGGGCATACTCAAATCCCAGTGCCTTTCTGATATGACCATATGGGCTCATTCGCGGCTGAGCTGTATACTACCTGAAGTGGTACTCGGCCAGCTCCTTTTCTGAATTACCCACACATTGGGAGGTATGAATTTTGTACATTCCCTGGCCAAGGCCAATAGGATAAGGCATCCCTGCTAGATGTTTGCTTCTTAAAACATTGTGAATGTGTCGCAACTGCCAAGTCATCTCCAATAGTATGATCTCATCATTGGGGTACCGGGGTAGCTTGTTCAGCCTTTTCGTGAATCCTTGGGCATGCATGTAAGTGAACTTAGGGAATTGTATATACAGGAAGGCATAATGTTTGAGGAGGGATCTGGCACTGTGGGAGACTCTTCTCTCAAAATATCCTCCAAGCAGTCGGATGATGCAAGCAATGAATGCGTCGTTCACCCTACATTAGTCCCTCTTGGAATTCCTAAACTACAATTGTGGATATTTGTCATAGGGCTTAAGTTCCCTCCCTGGCACCTCATTGGGAATTGTCATCAATCCATGGTAATGTTGCTGATTGGCAAGTGAATAGACCAAGTAGGATGTAATATAGAATTTTGATGTCTTCTTCACACTGATAAATTGCTCGTGAAAGAAATTGCTAATTATTTCCCCCCAATAAAAGGCAGCGTCACTACCACAAAGTACAACATCCACTCTTGAAAGAAGGCTGTAGCAGGATGGCCCATTACTCTGCTCAGTAGGGTAACGAGGTCTTGGTAATCCTTAAAGAAATCATTGTGAAAGAGCTCTTGAGGGACTTTTCTAGCACTGGCCCGCTTATCCTTCAACCATTACTGATTAATTAGTTTCTTGCATCTCATGGGATCCTAATCCCATAATGCCTTGCATTCCTCTACAGTCGGATTCTCCATGCTTTCAAAGGCACGGATGTGGAAAGTTGTAGTTATCCCTAGAGAGGACATATCTACAAGGATGTTTCCATCTCTGTCTACTATGGTTTTGGTTTTTTGTTGATATGCTTCTCAACATTCCATTACCAGCTCAGGGGCCTTGGCAAGTCCACTGCTTCTGATTAACTTTGCATTTTTTTTTTTAGTGTCCACCCTGACCCTTCGTGTAAACTCGTCAATATCGACATGCCCGATATTGGTGTCTGTGATGTCCCTCCAAAGAGTGGTGACTCTAGAGTGTAATGGAACCCCCTAGAATTTGGACCTCTTTTGATCCTTGTTCTCCTTGCCCCAAGGTGCCTTGGCAGTTCCTTTTCCCTTTTCCTTGGTGGCACAGGAGGCTTCTGCACCAGATTCCATAAATCCTACACAAAGAGATGTGAATTAGTAACATTAAATAGGTGGATAAGAGGCCTCACAAAAATCCTTGCACATCAAGGTTAGATCCACAATCATCATTCATATTTGATAAACAACTAGCACCTGATAAAAATATCATAAGGAAGCAAAATAGGCAATCTGGGCTCCCAAGGCCGGAATTCCCTTGGCAAAATGTCGTTTGGAAGGGAAAACAAGGCAAGACACTCCCAATGAATTTTCTAGTCTTGTATTTGATCAAACCAAGGTTGGGCATGAAAGAAGGCTCAATTTATGCAAGTGGGTCGAAGTCTATTTTGGATTTGGAGGTCATTTGAGCCCTTATTTAGGCGTTCTAGTTTCAGCTGCAGGAAGGCCGGTTGGAACGATGCAGGGAAGACAACACTCTAGATGCCTAGCTTTGGAGTTCGAGAAGCTATCACGGGTCAGCCGTGCAAAATGGAAAAATGCAAGCAACAATATGGGGATAGAAGTCCGAAGGGTAATTCCCGAAGATAAATTCATCAGTTAAGAAAATCTCAGTGGCGAACCAAAAGTCAGGGCTCGGAGGCCGGAAAGATGGCCAGGTTTGGTCGTTCGAAATGAAGAAATCGGAACGGAATCTCGGAGATGAAATTTTAGAGTCTAGAGTCCGAACAGCATTTGCATGTTATGTCTTCGGTTTAGATTTTATATGGTGAAGGGGCGACAGGGGTCTAAGAGTCGGAAAGATGTCCCAAGATAGCTATGCAAAACGGTGAAGGTGACTCAAAATTCTGAACACAGAAATTTGGGGGTCGAGGTCTGGTGACAACTTGGACGTCTGGTTTTCCTGCAAGTTTTTAAGATGGACTTCACTTGCCCAGAGTTCGAGGGTCGGGAGGACACTTGAGGAAGGCCGTTAGAAATGATGAGGGCACAACGGAAACCCGGGAAGGGAATTCCGATGGCCGGGACCTGTGGCAATTTTGGTCTCGTTTACAGATTTATGGACTTTGCAGGGTTAGGGTCCCAAATTTGGGAGGTCGGTTGGAGTCTGCCATTGGGAATGGCAAAACGGCCACAAAACTTCGGGAACAGAAATCCGGACACCGGAGCCCGAGGTGAGGTTTGTCGTCGGACCATAATTTTGGTCAAGTTCGTAGGGTAGCAAAAAGGGTCGGGCCTAGAGGATGCGGCTGCCTAGTTCAAAGAAGAACATCGAGGAAGTCAGGTTCTAGCCCCGAATTTGATGGTTTCAATTATCGATTTTCCCACTTCCAATCTATGGGTTTCTAGGTTGGGGTACTACCTCACAAAATTTTAGTTCATTTCATCATTTTTACCTGATCTAAACCATGATTTCGAGGAAAAAGAGATAAGGCACATGGATGGCGAACATACCTCGAAACCCCGAAGAAGACTTTTGTTGAATTCATGAGGAACGACAAAGTAGAGGTTTGAGCGCAGAGGCACAAATTGCTGGGGCGATGTTGTCCTTTTCAATTGCTTTTTTCATGTGAAAATGTCAGTTGAAAACTCATTTATATAACCCTAGCGTCATTACTACCCAATTAAATGCCTAGTACGACGACAAGTGAGGTAGTTGAGTTTAAATTCTAGGACGGTGGTAGGAGGACTGGGGTCCGATGGCCGAGAAGATGTCGAGCCATGGCCATTTCGAAAATCTATCAAGTGAAATGGAAACGGCGACAGGAGCTTCAGGGTCTAGCATCTGGAAAGATGAAAGCTAGTAGCTGTTTGGAATGGCAAAGTCCAAAGGGAAACTCGGGAGGGGAAATTCAGAAGGTTGGACCCAGTGGGTCGGAAAGATTTCACGTAGCTGTCATTTGGAACGGTGGAACCGAAATGAAAATCCGAGAGGGGAAACCCGAGGTTCCGGGCTCGAAAGTAGCCATGGACGTCACAAAGGCTGACAAACAAAAAAAACCCGAAATGGCTTAAGATTTGGCATTTTTCCAAGGGGAAAAATTTGGTCAAGTTAAAATGTGACTTTTGAGATCATTTTGACCTTTTAGGGCACAAAAATGGGCACAAAAAACAAGGCGAAGCAAAAAGGACCCAGAAAGCAAAAGAGGAAAGAGAGGGTCCCCATTCCAAACAGGGCATGTGTGCGATAGGCACAACAAATGGCGACTCTACTGGGAGAATGCTCCTGACATTCTAAAGATAAATATTCATTCGAAAACAATGATCTTTGGTTTTGCACGTCAAAGTTGATTTTCAAATCTGATCTAAGAGTAGGTTAAGGAAGATGAGATTGAATCATGCCACGACCTCATCATGGAGGTGTGTGCGTGGTGAGTTCATTTACTTTCCTTGGAGATAGCACGAGCAACCCATGATCGGGAGAGATAAGCTACATAGTTCTCCTGACCCCAAAAAGTAACCTGGACATTGTTCCACTACCAGTTAGGCATCTATAGCCCCGATGGAGTTGTCATTGTGACCCCATGAACATAGCTCTACTACTAGCCAGGTTTCCATAGCCTTGGTAGAGATATTCGCACACCCATATGTTTGTTATTTTCAGTTTGTCTATTATTTTCATTTGATATTTCTTTTCTACATTTTTCTCTTTTTCTTTCTGTTCAATCATGTAAGCATTGAAGCTCACTATGGGCTTGGGAATCACAGTGGTCACTGGAGTAGACTTTAGATTTTTCACTTATCCAGCCTTCTTAGTAATCACCATACCATTCTTTGGAAATTTTAAAATGTGTTTTTGTGTGTTCCATGATAAACGTAGGGAATTCAAGCGGATAGCCCTCCTAGGTTAGTTCAAAGTTTGAAAGTTGAAAACCAATTTTTAGGGGCTTTCAGAGGTTAGTAATAGGGAATGAAGGCTTATCTAGAGAATAGCACAAGAGCGGGTAGTAGGGAAAACTATTTATCGAGCCGAGCATGGCCACCATAGTAGAACGGGAAGACTCTTCCAAGGTCCAAACAAAACAGTCGAGAAAATGATCAAAACCGAAGGACAAAGCAGGAAACCTATTCTTACCTATGTACAGGTATTTACAAAAGAAACTTCGGAAGAGCTCGGGCCTAGAAGTAATGCTTAAGGTGCTGCCCATTGACAGGCAATGGGACGTCTTCACTAGTCAAATTCTTTAAGCAAAAAGTGTTATCTCCAAGGATTTTGACAATTTGAAAGGGGCCAAGCCAAAGCTTGTCAAATTTGTTGTGTCCCCCTTTCTTTTTGTAGGCCTTGTCCTAGTAAAGGACCAAATTGAAAATGTAGAAGGCCTTAATTTTGGCTCGGTGATCGAACCATCTTTTGACTACACCCTGATGTTTGGAAATTTTTTCTATTGCACGGTCTCGTACTTCTTCAAGGTGTAGTAGCTCGGCAAGGCGAGCTTCTCTACGGTCTCCTCCTTCATAAAAACAATTGATGAACTAGAGGGTAGGGATTTTCAAGTGTATGGGGAAGACGAGCTCCAAGCCATAAACAAGATGATACAGGAAATCTTCGAGGGCAGCCTTGTGATGGGTGCAATCCGCCCAAAGGGCGAAACAAAGTTGGGTATGCTAATCCTTGGGATTCCTATCTAGAAATTTCTTGATCAAAGTGATCAAGTTCTTGTTGGTTGACTCAGCAAGACCATTTCCTTGAGGATAGTAATTGGATGAAAATTTAAGGGTGATACCATAATCAAAGGCCCAACTTGTGAATTTTAATGAAGCAAACACAGGGCCATTATCGCATACCAAAGCATAAGGACAACCAAAGCGATTTAAAATAAAACTTTCTAGAAAATTTGTTACTACTTTAGTTGTACATTGCCTAAAATCTATTGCTTTTGTCCACCTAGTACAATAATCAGTAGCGATCAAAATGTACCTATGTCCAACAGATGATGGAGGGCTTACCAGACCAATGAAGTCGAAATCCCATTGCACGAACGACCTTACCTCCAATACAAGTTGCAATGGGACAACAAAATTCCTTTCTCAGGTGGCAACAGTCTGGCACATGTGGCAGGTTTGGACATGACCATGGGAATCATTGAAAATGGTGGGCCAATAGTACCCAACTCTTAATAACTGACGCACAGTTGATAAACCAGAACTGTGGCTAGTCTCGAACTTATCATGGAATTATTTGAGAACAAGATCAACCTCTTCTTTACCAAGGAATATTAAGTAGATACCTTCATGATTCCTCTTGTACAATATGGTGCCTTGTAACATGTAGCTATTGCTTTTCAATCTAAGGGCTCACCTTTGGATCCCCTGTAGATGAGGTGGAAATTTATGATTCAACAGGTAATACACTATGTCATTGTACCATTCCCCTGGAGAGGCATCCTCCAGCTGGTACTGTTGCACTGTGAGCTCGGGTCCCGCATCAATAACCACCTCTGCCATTATTTTGGCAAGCACCTGTCCTCTCACCCAACTTCATCAGCTGGATTTCCATATCATACTCCCGTAGCAATGCAATTCACTTTGCCCTTCACTCTCCTAACTCCATTTGCATTAGCAATGTCTTCACCGAGGGGTTGTGAACTATAGCGAACACCTTGTTGCGCAAGATATAATTTTTGAACTTCTTGACTCCCTTAACAAGAGCATAGTCTTGTTTTTTGATGTTGTGATAGCATAGTTCAACATCCTTCAGAGGGGTGCTTATGAAGGTGATCAAATGTTTTCTCTCCTCGTCATCCTTTTGTGTCAAGATAATGGCATAGGAATGATCTGAAGCAAATGAGTAGATGTAGAAGGGCTTCAAGTAGTTGGGGATGACCAGCACAGGGGCGTAAGCAATTGCCTTCTTTATTTCCCCAAAAAATTTATTTGCTTCTGAGGTCCACCCGACCTTAGCGTCCTGTTTTAGCATAGCATTAGGTGGTTTGACGATTTCCATGAAGCCTGTGATGAACTTGCCGACAAAGTTGATCTTTTCAAGAAAAGATTTCAATTCCTTTTTGCTGCCCAACAGCTGAATCTTCATGATTGACTGGACACATTTGGGGTCAATAGAAATTCCCCTCTTTGATAGGACATGTCCAAGGATTTTCCCCTCAGTGACACCAAAGATACACTTTTTCGGATTAAGGGAAACCCCGAATTTGTAGCACTTCTTGAAGACCTTGCATAGGTCAGCGACGTAATTACCCGCTACTTTGAGAACACTGTCAAATCATCTATGTAGATGATTATGCATTTTTTTTATCAGGTCCTTGAATGCAATATCCATGGCACACTGGAAAGTGGCACCAACATTGATTAATCAGAACGACATTCTTCTATAAGTGAAAGTTCCCCATTTGGTGGTGAATGTCATCTTGTGTCGATCTTCATACTGTACCATAACTTGATTGTATCCCAAATATCCATCCAGGAAGAACATCATCTGGGAGTTGTTTAGTATCTGTAACACCTCATCCAATGAGGGTACAGGATAGTTATCTTTTTCTGAAGCTCAATTCAGATTGTGGAAATCGACGCACAATTTGATTTCCCCACTTTTCTTTCTAACAAGAACCAAATTTTCCACCTATGTGGAGTGTCTAACCGAGAAAATGATCCTAGCTAATAGCAACTTTTTTACTTCCTTGTATATTATTGGTTCCAGCAAAGCGTTGACAGGGCACTGCCGCTGCCGAAATGGCTTCGCATCTGGTTTGAGCGAGATGGTGTGGGTGATAATTGACGTATCATACATCTTGAGATCCTCGTAGCTCCAGGCGATGATGTCGTGATAATTCTGAAGAGCCTCGAGTATACCTTTTCTTTACTTAGGAGCACACACCTTACCAACAAACACATTCTTAACATTCCTGGTCATTCCTAGATTGTGTCACATTGGCCACTGATGGCGTCCTTCTTACCTTGTTGATCCTGATCTCTGATCTGATCAAGGTCAAAGATTCATTCTAATTGGACCATTCCCCTAGGAATGGTATTGGTCTTTAGGTTAATGATCCCTTCTATATCCAGGTTCGCCTCTCGAGGTTCAACCTTGTCAATTATTTACGTAGAAAACACATCCAAATTGGTGATAAAATCCAAGATGTTTTTTTCATCATTGACTACCTAGAAATTGGCTACATTATTTAGCATTGATGGGATGGAGGTGAGCTCCACTATGAATCTTCTTAGGCCAGATAGGGATAGTGGCTATAGTATGCCTACTGCTTGTGCCAAGGCATTGGTAGTATGATTCTGAGCGTGTGGGATCAAATTAATATTGAATGCATCCAACCCTTCCAGTAGATCCCATATGCGGTGCCTGTAGTTGGTAAGTCTTCGATCATAGCAGGAATAGATCTTCCTAACTTGCTTTACGACCAACTCCAAATCTCTGTACACTTGGATCATTTTGACGCCATTTCTCAATGCCATTAAGAGGCCTAAGACTAAAGTCTCATACTCTGCTATGTTATTGGTACAATAAAACTAAAGTCTATGAGCAGCAAAGTATGACTTACCTTTGGGATTGATCAATTTGAAACCTGCCCCAGCTCCGTGCTTGGATTTAGACCTACCAAAGCACAACATACAGAATCCAGGAGAATCCCTAAATGTAGAACCAATAGATCTGATTTTCACCTTTGGTGGGGCCTTCATTTCAGTAACCATCTTGGGAGGTGCAAGGATGGAACGTGTTTGTTCAGGTGGTGCAGACCCCACTTTCTCCTTTGGAGTTGCCTGTCTTTTAACATATTCAATTATTGTTTGACACAAATAGCAGTCGGACTCTGAGTGGGTAGCATTATGTACTCTGCACCAATTAGGGAGCAAGAGTTCCTGAAATTCCATTCGGGTCCCTAGACTAAGCTGGTCCTTAACACATTTTTTTATGAAATATTGGAAACCATCCAGCAATCCAAGACTGTCGTCCTCTCTTAACTCTTCATCATCGGATTCTATCAGTGATTCAGTGCTCTGAGAGGCATTGGCTAAATTAGCAGGCGGGTTACATAGTACAACGAAAACCTTGCTTGTTCCCTTATCTTCAAGGCATTCCTCCTCGTTCTAATATGATATTGGGGAATAATTCCCCAAATCTGTTTCAGCATACAACACCTCGTTCATGTTGTTATACTCAGTGATTATGAATCTCATTCGTGGTTCCCAATCAATCTGAATCTAATTCGGCATTCCTTTCCATGTTAGCCACATGTGTGAGTAATCAGTTGTGGCGTATCCATTCAATGCCCTTGTGAAATCCCTTCCTAGGATTATACCATACATATCTGAGATATTTGCCACCTGAATTTCTATGGTCTGTTGGATCCAAGGATCTATAGCAACCTGGATAGGTATTTTGTTAATTTTCCCCACTATGTTGATCTTAGTTTTGTCAAGTTGTGTCACCTTTCATCAGGAGGGAGTTGGAATTATTCCAAGTGCCTTACACATGCTCAAGGGCATGACATTGGCCAATGCGCCCAAATCTAGCAAGCAGTTGTGGAGGTTCTTCCCAAACACGCGGAGGTCAGAAAGGGAGGAGTTTCGAATTTCCCCTGAAACAATCCCTCAGAGATGTCCACTTGGGCGACTTGGCCTTTGTCCTTCTCGTTGCCCTTGCTTTAGGTTGGTACCTAATTAGTTACTCTATCATACTACTTGTTTGCTTGTTGAATTGCTAGTGGGTCAACCTTACTATTGAAGATCTACCTAATGACCGACTCACTTTGTTGATCATCGAAGGAGAACCTCCTTGCTGGAGTTTCTTGAGTTGACCCTTATGACGGAGTCCCATTTATCATTCTGAAAAAGGGATTCCTGATGACAGGCACCTTTAAAAGTTTGAATGCGGACATGCTTAAATTTACCCTTTTGAAATCCTCAGCAATATATTCCCCCATCTACTCAACTTCTTGATCACAAGAAAATTTTTGGGAGGAGCTGGTGGCTTGGCTTTGGTTGCTGTTCTATTGTTTATTCTTGCTGAGATATCATGTGGGTGTATGGGGAAAACCTAGATTATTAATTGCATTTGGATTGGGAGGGGTGCTAAAATTATTCGACGAAATGGAGGTCGTAAAAGGGCCTCCAGCATGAACACTGACCTATTTATTTCTGAGGTTGTATGGGGTAGTCCATTGGTGAAACATTTGGACTTTGTCTTCCCTAGGCTCTTCATCATCATCTTTAGGACCATTATCTATTGAATCGAAAAGCTGAACCAAAGGACCTTCAGAACTTACCTCTTCTGCTTTATCGCACCTGTTCAAATCGACACCCTCCTGCTCTGGTGTGTTGCACTCCACCCTTGGGAAAGGAGCCTGGTTCAACACCAACATCGAGGAGTCGTATGGGTCAGACGGGACAATGTCTCTGCACCCTAAATTGTCCACTGCATTCTGAACTTCAACTTGGAAAATCTCAGCAGCAATTTGGAATTCTGGACAATGCAGCTCGGAGTGGTGACTCATTTTGTGTATGTGACACCAACCAGATAGAGTGGCCTCCACCAAGTAAACTCCACTTACAGGGTTCTCATTGCTGATGGGTTGATCAAGGGGCATGGGAAAGATGCCATTATTGGGTCTTGTGTTCCATGTCCGATTTTTCCTTTGGAAGATCCTTCTATCAAAGTTCTGGCCTGAATTCTGATTTCTATCATAATTTTGTCTGGACGACGTGCTAGCATCCCGATTTTCCTGATTTTCACTATGATCTCGGTTATCATGATTAAGGTTAGCCTGTATGTTCTTTTGTGATGCTTGTAGCTGGTTATTTTGATTTCTTAAGTGTGTCATTTTTGTGGATATCTTCTTGATCATTTTTGTAAGCTCATCAATTTTGTCCTTTTCGGCATTGTTCGGTTGTGGTGGAATGTTCTGGAGGAACATGGGTTGTGCAATCGGTTGATTCTAATGAGCAGGTGGGAATTCAGCTGCTTGGAGGTACACCGGCACCTGCGATGGCTGAGGATGGGAATGTTGCTACTGGGGCAGCAAGTAGTGAGGTACCGGATGTGCCTGATTCATTGGTTGCCCAGGGTGCGGAACCATAGGTAGCTGTAGCACTGGATTCAACAAGGGTGTGTGATGTTGCAAGGCTTGAGTAAGACCTTGAAGTTGCGTTGGATGCGTGGTTTTCCCAAGAGAAGGCAACGGACCAAAAATGTTATGCCCCAAATCTATACTGACAATAATGGCTTCAACGTATGCATTGACCAACCTTGCGGGTGTTGGTCGCATTCTCTTTACCAGAGCTGAAGTGAGGTTATCCAATGCTGCATAGTAAAAAGGTAAGATGACAACATCATTGAAAACATACAGGGCTTGCAATCGAGTGTACACTCTATGGAAACGATCACTCAATGAACTGATCGGTTCATTAATCTCCCTTTGAACCGACATGAACTATCGGTATGAGTCTACAGGGTTGACTGAAATCTTGAACTTCTGCAGAAAAGAATTCTTT
The DNA here is from genome assembly GCA_007115665.2 of Sequoiadendron giganteum. NCBI lineage: Eukaryota > Viridiplantae > Streptophyta > Pinopsida > Cupressales > Cupressaceae > Sequoiadendron > Sequoiadendron giganteum. The sequence goes on from CM021110.1 coordinate 43,330,201, forward strand.
AGAAGGTCCCATGTGTTGATAGTTCAAGCTGGAAAATTGACATACTAGTAGAAGGCCTCCTCCCCTAAGGAGTAGGGAAAGAGCTTGCAAGCCACATCTTCGTATATGATCTGCATAGTCTTCAGGGAAATCTCAAAAATCTTGACATGCTCCTCGGCTATCCTCTGTGAATCCCGAGAGTTGAACTTTGTGCAAAAATTCTCAAGATTCTTTGGCATATTATGGTAGAGATTGAAGGCCAAAGGAGATAGGTTATTGCCCAGCCATGCCATTAAAGAGGGCGGTAGAGGTGGATGCGCCAGATTGGCTTGTAACTGCAAAGGGGCAACAACAAGCGACGGGATAGCAACAGGGCTAGAGACATGTTCGATTGATAGGCAGTGTTCAGCCTAGATGGAGTGGCAACCTAGAAGGCTGTTTGGATCAAGTGAGTGGAAGGCGGTCCTTTGAATGATGATGGAGAAGATGGAGGTTCAAGAGTAGTGAGATCGTCAGGTGAGTCGGTGACGGATGGTTCCATTCATTTAGCTCTTTTAGCTCAGAGAGGTGGTTGTAATTCTTGGAATTCTCCCTTATTTGGTGTAGATCTCAAGAATTGATGAAATCTCTTAGGGGAGAATGACCCAATTTGATCCATCTTTATCTCCAAAAATCCCTCCTTCCAGCGCCGGTTCTATTGATGGTGTTTTTATGCTTTTCACAACATAGGTAATATGTAGGTGCATTACCTCTCTTGAAAAACAATCTTCCATAATCAAATTGTAGAACACTATCCCAAGGTCTCTCGGATGTTAGGTTATGCTGATGCTTGGAATATATCAGTTGATTTATATGATTTTCTGGAATCACAAGGTGGCCTTATGTGAGTTAAAGTTGTAGGAGAATCGGGTCTATGAATGGAGTTCTTCGAGTAGGAAATTACTACACTTCACCGCAGGTTCAAACAATAGTATTGAAATCCATTGTTTCTTGGATTTGGCTTTACAATGTGCAATGAACCTTAGCATAGGTTGTTTCTTGAAAAAAGGAAAAAAGGGTAGGAAAGAGGGGAGGTTCCTGGACCTGCAACTACTGATGAACAGTGATCATGGAGGTTCCTGCTGTGGACAGTTTCAATAAATAGGATTTCACTAAGAGAAGCTATGAGATTATAGTCGAGACTAACTTTACACAGTCACCTACCAGCAACAAATGACTAAAAGTATGGACAAGGAAAGCATACACATAGTAGAAAACTTCATAACCAAAGACAACATACTAAATCTACCAAAATCAGCAAAAGGAAACCAGAACAAAAAAATAACTTAAAGTAAAGTTTTAACTAATGGGAGAAGAATCATGAAACAAGTGAAGAAATCCAAAATACACCAATAAGTCACTATATTTTCTATTACAATTTTTGTAGCATGCCTTTACAACAACTCAACTCTCTTAAAATGAGAGGAGGAGAGCTCTATTTATAGTTTTCAAAAAGCAAAATGAGTGGCCAAGATTCAATTCTATTGTGTGGCCAAGATTGACTTTACACTAGGGTTTCACTTACCCCCAAATACACTACATTTTTAAAACATCTTTCATATTTTCCCTATTTTGTTTTCTAGTGGCAGCACTGTAAAAATTTTGTCTTTTTGTTGTTTTCCCTTTGTTATAGCTACTCTTTTAGAAATTCCTCATCAATGATAGGGTTGCCCTCCTGCATCTTCAAAGCTACATACTCCATGAAGCTCGGGATCATTGGCTGAAGCTTGTCCACTTCCATGATGTCAGATCGTAGCACTTGGTAACTCCATTCTTGGGAGTTGTTAACGAGCTTCTTCTAGTCATCGTCATACTTGGCAGCATTACTTCTAAAAAGCTCAGACTGGGTGAAGGCTCGAGCAAAAAAGCTCATGAAATCCGTGGTAACCTCAGCCAACATCCCATTTTCCATGTTCTTTAAGAAATGGGGCTTTATGCTTTCTGGATTAATTTCAATAGTAGGCAGCTCATACCCTGTTATTAGCTTGAGGTACCGAGCACAATCTCCCCTGGCCTCCTTCGTCCATTCGATATCCAGAACCACTCATTCTAGGATTTGCTCCAACCTTCCCTTTCGATGATCAAAATCTCATTTCCACATATCCACTAACCAGTGGTCATCATCCTTGAGGGCAAGGTCCTTCTCCCAAACATCACTCGACACTGTGAGAATAGCCTCTATCTTTGGGTACACGGCTTTGTACTTTTTTGGGAACTCCTCATAGATTCGCCTCATGCCCTCAAGAGTTCTCTACACCTCCAAGAACTTATTTGTTGTTTGGACACCCAAGTTGATGCCCGTGTTCCCCATGTTTGAGACCCGTCGGAACCAATTTTTCGTGGTCTTATCCAAGTTCCTGGTTCTTTCCAGCTTATTGATTTTCTCTTGGGACAACAACTATGGTGGGGCCGATGACATGGTGGGTAGCTCATTCAGGGATGGCCATTGTTAAATGTAGGCGGTCAGATCGGCCACCTGTTCCTTAAGTTCTTCCTTTGAAACCTTATCCTGCTAGATAAGGTGTACCACCATGACTACTGATTCCTGGAGGTGGTCAACCTTCTTCTCCCTAGTGGCCACTCCCAAGTCGATGGTGGAGAAGTTATAAGTCACTCCTTGTTCTTCAACCACCTGCGTGGCTATTTGTACTACCCTAGATCCAGAGGCATCCGTGGTAAGTTTTGATGTAATTATTGGCCTTTTCTCCTTCTTAGTGCTTATTTGTGCTCTGGACAATATTGCCTCTAGCCTCGCCTTAGGATCTCTTAGGGCGGGAGTCTTTTGCCTAAGCTAATTCCCTAGCCAATCGGGCATTTGGGGCCCCTCCTTAGGTGATTCATGTTGATCCTTTCTGCCCTCCACCCCAAGTTCAATGATTTTTACAAGGGCCTCCTTCTCAACCCCTACATCCTCCTTCTCCTTGTCGGAGTCTTGTACGAGTATTATACATTTGATAGGTGACTTGGTGAGCAATTGCTTGTCGTAGGGATGTTCCCTTTTAGCATCTTTTCCTTCTTCATCTTGAGCATACTCATGTTCCCCAGGCTTATCTTCTTGCTCATCTCCATGGAGGGATGCTTTCTCATCATGCTCTGGGGTTCGATCATGTCTTTCAGCTAGAGACCTACCGGTCTCAGTCTCTAGAGCAAAAGACCCTTCAACCATAGGCTGACCTGCAGCCTCTTGGTCCTCGATCTCCTTGAGCTTCTTGTTCTATTCTTCTTCAAGCTCTGGTTCAGCTATTTCCCAGATTAATTCTGTGTCCAACTCCTCGTTGCCTTCACTGGAGGATTCATAGGACACCTCATCGATCTCCTGGCGCTCAAACATCAGGTGCTCATGGTATTCAAACTCTTCATCTTTAGGCCTTTTAGTAGCCTCTAGCTATTATCACTCAAGCTCATCCAAGATTTGCATTGTTGCCTCCATTCTAGGTGGTTTAATAAGGGGAGGGAGAGCTGGAACATTAACCATAGCTTGGGCTATTGCGACTTGCACTATTGGATTTTTAAGCATCCTTGAAAGCTCGGATGGCACGTTTTGCATGTATTTTACAAAGGACTCTGGGAGGCTGAGGATAGGCATTGTAGTAGTAGAAGTGGATGGAAGGGAAGGAGACATAGAAGATGACGAGACCGGTGAGGTCTTGGTGGAGGATGAATCCACCGATATGAACTGCACGATCAGAGAAGTGGAGGGAAGGTGGATAGAGATGTCCACCACAAGCGGAGAGGAAGCAGATACTACAAGAAAAGTAGGTGGGATAGTGGTAATAGCAGCAGATGGAGATCTTGGCGGGTCAACCTCTTCCTCTCTACCCTCGAGGAGCGAATTTTTAGGTATTACAGGAATCTCCACAACCACGGTTGATTTTCTCTGCTTTTTGTAAGGCTCGCCCTCTGAAGCCTTTCGAGCATAAACCTTTGGGTGAGGCAACTGCTCACTAGATTCTTTTATCTTCTTAGTTTTCATAGATGGTGGGGATTTGGAGGTTTCCCCAATTGTAGCAGCAACCACCCCACCATTAGAGCCACTTGGCTCACTTTCGAGTCCCTCAAATGTTAAGGCGACTCCCTGTTGCTTCAGTTGGGCCACTTGTTGGTTGATCCATGCCTTCATTCAAACCTCCACGGGCTTGCTAAGTATGTCAAGGTCATCAACCTCTTGCTCATCCCAATCAATCAAGGGTAATGGTATATTGGCAATGGCACTTATCCCAGATCGATCACCGTGCTCTCATCCTCTTCAAGCTCATCCAGAATCAAACACAAGTTAACTCTTCACACGTAGAGGGTAGTCATGCACATATAGTGCCATAACTGTACTTCAAGATCATCTTTGCAGTTGGCCTAGAAATCCTCAAAATTTTGGAGGTGGGCATACTCAAATCCCAGTGCCTTTGTGATATGACCATATGGGTCCATTTGCGGCCAAGTTGTATACTGCTTGAAGTGGTACTCAGCCAGCTCCTTTTCTGAATTACCTACACATTGGGAGGTATGAATTTTGTACATTCCTTGGCCAAGGCCAATAGGATAAGGCATCCCTGCCAGATGTTTGCTGCTTAGAACATTGTGAATGTGTCATAGCTACCAAGTCAGCTCCAATAGTATGGTCCGGTCATTAGGGTACCGGGGCAGCTTGTTCGGCCTTTCCATGAATCCTTGGGCGTGCATGTAAGTGAGCTTAGGGAATTATATATACAGGAAGGTGTAATGTTGAGGAGGGCTCTGGTGTTGTAGGAGACTCTTCTCTCAAAATCTCCTCCAAGCAGTCGGATGATGTAAGCAATGAATGCGTCGTTCACCCTACAATAGTCCCTCTTGAATTTCCTGAACTGCAATTGCAGATATTTTTCATATGGCTTAAGTTCCCTCCATAGCACCTCATTGGGCATTGCAATCAATCCATGGTGATTATGTCAATCGACAAGCGAATAGACCAGGTAGGATGTCATATAGAATTTTGATGTCTTATTCACACTAATAAATTGCTCGTGAAAGCAATTGCTAATTATTTCCCCCCAATAAAAAGTAGCGTCACTCCCATGGAGGATTTGTTCCACAAAGTACAACATCCACTCTTGAAAGAAGGCTGCAGAAGGAAGGCCCATTACTTTGCTCAGTAGGGTAACGAGGTCATGGTAATCCTCGAAAAAATCACTGTGAAATAGCTCCTGAGGGACTTTTCCAACACTGGCCTGCTTATCCTTCAACCAGTACTGATTAATCAGTTTCTTGCATCTCATGGGATCCTGATCCCATAATGCCTTGCATTCTTCTACAATCGAAGTCTCCATGCTTTCAAAGGCGAGGATGTGGAAAGTTGTAGTTATCCCTAGAGGGGACATATCTGCAAAGATGTTACCATCTCTATCTACTATGGTTCTAGTTTTTGGTTGATATGCTTCCCGGCATGCCATTACCAGCTCGGGGGCCATGAGAGCTAGTGGGAAGCCTGCAGCCTTGGCAAGTCTACTACTTCTAATTAACTTTGCAATTTATGTTTTTGGGTCCACCCTAACCCTTTGTGTAAACTCGTCAATATCGACATGCCCGATATTGGTGTCTATGATGCCCCTCCAAAGAGTGTTGGTTGTAGAGTGTAATGGCACCCCCTAGAATTTGTATCTCATTTTATCCTTGTCCTCCTTGCCCCGAGGTGCCTTGGCGGCACCAGAGGCTTCTGCACTGGATTCCATAAATCCTGTATAAAGAGACATGAATTGGTAACTTTAAACAGGTGGAGAATAGGCCTTAGACAAATCCCTGCACATCAAGGTTAGATCCACAATCATCATTCATATTTGATAAATGCCTAGCACCTAATAAAAACATCATAAGGAAGCAAAACAGGCAATATGGGCTCCCAGGGCCGGAATTCCCTTGGCAGAATGTCATTTGGAAGGGAAAACAAGGCAAGACACTCCCAATGAATTTTCTGGTCTTGGATCTGATCAAACCAAGGTTGGGCATGAAAGAAGGCTCAATTTTAGCAAGTGGGTCGAAGTTCATTTTGGATTTGGAGGTCATTTGAGCCCTCATTTAGGCGTTCGGGTTTCAGTTGCAAGAAGGCCATTTGGAACAGCGCAGGGAAGATGGCACTTCGGGTGTCGGGCTATGGAGTCTGGGAAGTTGTCACGGATCAGCCATGCAAAATGGTGAAATGTAGATAGCAGTATGGGGATGGAAGTATGAAGGGTAATTCCTAGAGAGGAATTCATTAGTTAAGAAAAGGATGGCAACGAACCAAAGGTCAGGGCCCAAAGGCCAGAAAGATGGTTAGGTTTGGTCGTTCGGAATGACGAAACCGAAACGGAATCCTAGAGATAGAATTTCAGAGTCCGAAGTCCGAACAACATTTTGACATTATGTCTTTGGTTTAGATTTTATGTGGCGAAGGGGCGACCAGAGTCCGAGAATCAAAAAAACATCTTGGGACAGCTGTGCAAAATGGTGAAGGTGACATTGAATTCCAGGGGTCGAGGTCCGGCGACAACTTGGACCTCTAGTTTTCCTGCAAGTTTTTAAGATGGACTTCATGTGCCCAGAGTTCGAGGGTCGAGAAGATGCTCAAGGAAGGTCGTTCATAATGGCAGGGGCATAACGGAAACCCGAGAAGGGAATTTTGATGGCCAGGACCTAGGGAAATTTTGGTCTCATTTACAGATTTATGGACTTTGCAGGGTTGGGGTTCGAATTCCAAGAGGTCAGTTGGAGTTCATCATTGGGAATGGTGAAACAGACATGGAATTCTGGGAACAAAAATCCGGACACCAGAGCCCGAGGTGAGGTTTGTCGTCGGACCAAAATTTTGGTCAAGTTCGCAGCGGTTGTGGAGAGGTCCGAGCCCAAAGGATGTGGTCACTTGCTCCAAAGAACAACGGCGGGGAATTCAAGTTCCGACCCCGAATTTGATGGTTTCAATTATTGATTTTCCCACTTCCAATTTGTGGGTTTCTAGGTTGGGGTACTACCTCACAAAATTTTAGTTCATTTCATCATTTTTACCTGATCTAAACCATGATTTCAAGGAAAAAGAGACAAGGCATGCAGATGGCTAACATACCTCGAAACCTCGAAGAAGACATCTGCTGAATTCGCAAAGGAATGGCGAAGCAGAGGTTCGGGCGCGAAGGCGAAAATTGCTGGGGTGACACTGTCCTTTTCAATCGCTTCTGTCATGTGAAAATGATAGTTGAAAACTCATTTATATAACCCCAACATCATTAATACCCAATTAAATATCCGTCATGGTGGTAGGTGAGGTAGCTGAGTTTAAATTCTAGGACAGCGACGAGAGGACCGGGGTCCGATGACTAGGAAGATGTCGACCCATGACCATTTCCAAAATCTATCAAGTGAAATGGAAACGGCGATGGGAGCTCCGAGGTCCTGCGTCCAGAAAGATGGAAGTTCGCAGTTGTTTGGAATGGCAAAGTACAAAGGGAAACCTGAGAAGGGAAATCCGAAAGGTTGGACTTGACGGGCCAGAAATATTTCACGTAGCTATCGTTTGGAAAGGCAGAACCGGAACGGAAATCCAAGAGGGGAAACCCAAGGTTTAGGGCCCGGAAGGAGCCAGGGACGTCAGAAAGGACGACAGATGGAAAAAAACCTGAAATGGCTTAAGATTTGGCATTTTTCCAAGGGGAAAAATTTGGTCAACTTAAAATGTGACTTTTGAGATTGTGTTGACCTTTTAGGGCACAAAAATGGGCACTCAAAACAAGGCAAAGCAAAAAGGACCCGATAATCAAAAGAGGAAAGAGAGGGTCCCCATTCCAAACATGGCGTGTGTGCGATAGGCACAACAAAGCTCAACTATCAAAGTCCTAGAAAATATTATCCCTTATTCAGTATTTCAAGGCATTACAAGAAAGGGATTTGAGAAACCATGATATTCTAAAATATATATTAAGAAGTAGATAGTTGTGGAGGGGATAAATTAATTTGCAAGTATGTATAACCATTTTGGTTCCCCTTCTACAAGCTATAGTGTCATGATAGAGTGACAATTATGTCTTTAGAGAAGTCCCTTCTCTGCTCAAAGACATAGAGTATTGAATTTTAGTGGCATCCATAATTTCCCAAATCCTATTCCAGATGGGATAAGGGAACTCTTGCCAAAAAATTATGAGAAGAAGTCTGAATTAGAAGATAGACATCTACAAGAATTTCTTAATATAGTAGAATATTATGAGGTAGATGTTGAGGATGTTTTCAAGAAACTCTTTGTTCAATCCCTAAAGGAATATATTAGGGATTGGTTTTCAAAATTTCCATCCTATTCTATTACATCTTAGCAAGAATTCATGATAGAATTCATAGAATAGTTTGGTGAAAGAATTAATGTGGGTTCTATGATTTCCAATTTCATGGACATCCAGAAGGTGGAAGAAGAATTGATTCTAGCTTTCAAATTAAGGCTTTCAAAAGAAATAAGTGGCATTCTTGAAGGTATCAAACCAAATGATGCAATATGCTTGGTTGTATATCTAGGGGCATTTGATAAAAAAAATGAGCTATTTGTTGAGAGACAAAGAGCCTACAACACTTCACCAAGTATATGATTTTTTCCATTGATATTGAGAATAACATAAGGTATTCAATGCCTAAGGGATATATGGCTGCAAGTGTTGGTCATCAAAGCATGTTTTTAGGAGGTGAAACATTTGGATTAGAAAATAAAAATGGTTTTCTATTCAATGATAATACTTCTATTACAAATAGTTTATCATTGCATCCTACAACTCACGATGAACTCAAAATAAATTGTGAGTAGAGTTTGGGCATTGTTTGATATAAAGATATATGAAAAAAAATCACCATATGACCTATTTTCAATGTTTTTTGTGTAATTTTCAAGCAATCTCAATATGTTGCAGACCTGAGGAGTCAATGTGCATTGATTTGTTTTGTGCAGATTTTGTGCTAGGTATGAGTTCCCTACCTAATTTTTTAAAGCCTCATAAATTTGAACAGGTATTTGATTAGATAGGGATTGTTGAGGGACTCAAGGGTGAGTATGGAGTAAGTGAAATGTCTTTGAATGATAACAAAATTTGTCCCATTACTAGGTATGATCAAAATAATGGCATGATGCATGTGGATGGAAGGAATGCAATAGAAAATGAAGGTGCATCTTATGATGATAAGGATGAGCTTTGTATCCATAATAATCCAGATGAAGTGTGTGAAGAAATAAAATAAATGCAAGAGGTCATGCCTTGTCATGTTTTGACTTGTGAAAATAATGAGGGTGTTGATATCCCATTGCAAGATAGTGGTTTTTTTTTTGAAATAATTTTTAGGCATTCAATTTGAAAATCCCAGGCATGGTTTATGTAATGATGGAATTCCTTATGATGCTAAATGTTATCTTTACACCCTGATTACTTCTCTATTAATCATGATTACATACATTAGGTTGATATGGTTGCCTTCACTTCATCTAAAGAGGAAATTAATGTGCATATGGGTCAAAGCATGTGCTCAATTCTCAAAGAAAGAGTTGTATGTTGTGATGGGCTACAAGAGTGTGAGTTGGAGTTGTTGATGGATGATGATACAAATTATGTTGAGGTTTCTTCTATTAGTTATTTTACTGATCTTGGTAATTCTGCAAGTGTTGAGGATGATGTTGTTGCAAGGCTTCATGGTAATGAGATAGAAGATTTTTTTATTCATGGACCTCTTGAGGTTGACAACTTACATGAAGGCCATGACATAGAAGAGATTTTGTCTAATTCAAAGCTAATGCATAGTAATAGTATTTCTTATGAGTGACTCAATTTTGATATGGAAATAAAGAGACAATTTGAAGAGTGTATCTCTTCATACAAAGTGTCTCATGGTTTGAATGGATGTGTTGATGAGGTTTGCATAACCATAGATGACCCCAAGGTATGTTGGTCATCCATGGTCCCTATTTTGAGTGGAGTTGAGTATGATAAATTCATTTGTGATGGAGATATAGTTTCTCACAACATGGATGTTAATGTTTCTAAATTTGAACACTTCACTTGGACCCCACATGAATCTTGAACTAGTGATGAGAAGCAACAACTTCCCTGGATTGGTGATTTTTTGGCTGCTCATGTTCTCATGTGCTTGAGCTTAAAATTTTTCAATTTTACTTGTTTGAGGATGAGTTTCCCTTTTCAATTCAACATGATGAAGAGAAATATTTCTCTTTCCCATGTGAATTGGAGGCATTTTCCTTTTTCCTTGATTCATGTGAGGTGGTCAGCAAGCATGAAGGTACCATGGTTTGATCTGGTGCTAATCAAAGTTCTCAGTTTCTACCACCTACTACAAAATCAAAAAAATGCAGTGTGTGGTAGTGAGGTGGCCTACATTATGTGGTTACCATGCAGTAGCAGGTTGAAATATGGATCAAGTTTTCACTGATTCAGAGGTAACCATGTGTTTGTTCCTACAAGAAATAGGCTACTTTTTCTACATTTTTGTAGCAAACTAAATTTTGGGTTGAGGGAGATCAACTCCTTTGATAAGATAATCTTTGACAAAGGCAAGCATTGGTTCTACCTTTTGGTGGCTTGGGACCACCAAGTTAAATTTTGAAGATGGGGAAATCTCGATGCCCAATGGATAAGGCATGGTCTACTTCCCTAGAGATCTGGAATCTTGTCATCCTTCACTGAAGCATTCATCCCTAATTGGACCCATTAGCGGTACTATTTTAATATTGTGCCACCCCCCTTATAATGCCTCATTTTACAAAATCCTAAAATTGGCTAAGTATGAAATTTTTAGGATTTAGTTGGTCTACTTCTAGGCATCCTTCCACTATCACCCTCAATCTCTTCTTCTTCTCCCCTTCTTTCCATCTCTTTCCTTAGTATTTTTGGTTTCACCCATCAGGCTTAACCCTTTCCCTCTTCCCCTTATCCTTCCTTCTGAAAAATCAGCTAAGTGTTGATCTTTCGAGGGTCAAACTTCGACAATCCCCTTTACCTCTTACCTTTGCTAAGGTAAGAGGTAAGCCTATCCTCTGACCCCCAATCCCCTAATATGTGCTTAAAAGAGTGACTAAGTGTTCACTTTTCAGGTATCGGGGATCAGGATTCCCCTTTACCCTTTCCTCCTTTCTTCCTTTCTTTGCAAGCATTAAACCCTTCGCTCAAACCCCAACCCCCGATGACCTACTTTTGGGTGTCGATGTTCACTCATCCCCTTTATCATTTAATACTTCATGGTAAGTGGTAAGTTGTAAGGAATCCTCCCTATGCTCGATTCCTAAAAGCTTATGTTTTCTTCCCTCCACCTTCTTTACTTCATCCTCCTTTCAAGTTTTGAGCTTCCCCTCCAATGATCAATTCCTTCAAAATTAATCTTTCCTTTGTTCAAACTTTCAGATGTCAGACTTTTGTCTTACCTCTTACCACTTTGCATTAAGCAGTAAGCCCTCAACCTGAACCCTGACCCCTGATGGTTACTGTAGTACCGAAAATTGGTCTAGGCCTGCGAGTACATATTCAACATAATTTTCTATAGTCCATTGTCTTGATTAAATAATGTTTATTATTCAATTAACCTTCCTAACACATATTTCCTCTATTAATTAAATATCCCTTTTTAATTAATTCATTAATTCATAAATAACCTTTATTCAACCTGATTAATTAAATAAATCATATTTATTTAATTATGTTGCAAACTAATTAATTATTCTCCCTTTATCTATCAATTAAATAATTTATTATTTAATTACCCCTTTATCATACTTTTCCAACTATAATTGAATATCTTTATTTAATTATTCATTTAACCCCATTTATCTATAATTAAATATTTATTATTTAATTATTTATATTATTCTTTTCAAATAGTCCAATTAAATAAATTACTTTATTTATTTAATCAAAGTCTCTTATTTTCGAATGTTGAATTAAATTAATATTTAATTCATATTTAATTATTTATGTCATATTCCTCTATCATTCAGTTATCTAAGTCATTCACTCACCTTCTGACTCGAGATCTATTTTTAGTTCTCCAGTTATCTCTGGATTCAACACTTGTTTATCTCTACGAGAAGACTCTTTGTTACAACTAGTCGACTAACTAGTTCTCAATCCTGTGTGCATTCGAATGCATTAGTCTTCGAGTTCTAACTTTGGCTTTTACATACAAAGTCTATTTCTTCTATTTTTGGAGATTAAGATTATGAACTTGTGTTCTAACTCACGTTCTAACTTAGCCTCTATCTCCAGTCTTTCCTGGACTCATGTTCTAACTCGTGTTCTAACTCACGTTCTATCTGAGAAGGAACTCATATCGCATGGAATTCATCAATCTCATCCATCTATCTCTCTTTCAATCTGAGTCGATCGTTCAAAAACCCAAAATCTATAAAATGGCCTATCATTATCATTATTCCTCCTCTCGAAATCATACACTTTTGAGAAGAGACTTATCTTTGATATTTTTCTTAGACACTCGACGAAGTTATACTTGCATTCAAACACAGAAATCTGAGGGCAAGAATACTGAAAAGGCAAAATGGAGAAGAACAATCAAGATAATTTGAAGGGGTGAACGCATATTCGGTGAGAGCTTTCCATTAATTTGTTTAAGTTTGTTTAGTTTATTTCCTCATTCTTTGTTGTTTGATTTTAGATTATTATTTAGATTAGGATTAACTATGTTATTCTAGTTGCAGATTCATCATAGAAAGAGGAATATGAAGAGGAATAAGAAGGAGTTAGTCCAAAACTTCTGTGACCATGTCAATCATTCTATATTCACCTTATCAGCAGCTACCTTTAAAAACTCTGATGATGACATGCCCCTTATATATCCCAAAGTTATCGACTGGGATCAACAAGGTACACCTATCATAGATACATTCAAGAACGACGAAGTAATTGATGAGTTCATGGGACTTAGAGAAGGAATACCAAGAGGGGATCATAAAGTAGGTTCTACCATAGACTTGGATGATAAAGCATATATTGGGGAGTCTATTTACACCTCTAGTCACAAATATGAGAATAAAAACAAAAAATACAATGAAAATAAAAATGATGAGTCCCTAGGTGAAAACCGAAAGGCACCTTTGGGCAAAGAAAAAGTCAAAATAAAGGACATATTCGAGGGCGAAAACCTCTCAGAGGCACCCAAGGATAGAGGTTTAAATATTCTCCCCATGGAACAGGAAAAGCCACCGATGCTAGTAGAAGAATCCATTGAAGTCAACATAGGTATAGAAGAGAATCCTCGGAAGGTATATTTTGCAGCTTCATTAACAGAGACAGAAAAACCTGAGTTTAAGGACTTCTTCACAAAGAGACAAATAAACTTTGCATGGTCATATGCTGACATGCCTGGGCTTGATCCAGACCTAATATTGCACCATTTACCACTACAACCAGGTATTAAGCTAGTCAAACAAAAGTTAAGGAAAATTCATCTGCAAATTGCTCTATTGGTCAAGGCAAAACTCAAAAAACTCTTGGATGTAGGATTCATAAGGACAATAGTCTATGCAAATTGGATATCAAATCTTGTACCAATGACTAAACCAACTGGGGGCATTTGCATTTTCACTGACTTTAGAGATATCAATAAGGAATGTCCTAAGGATGACTTCCCTTTGCCCAATATCGACATGATAGTAGATCTTACAGCAAGATACGAGATGCTATCCCTTATGGATGGTTTCTCTAGATATAACCAGATTAAAATAGCAATTGAAGACCAACACAACACAACTTTCATGTGTCCATGGGGCACATACTGTTGGAATGTTATGTTGTTTGGCCTTAAGAATGCAGGAGCTACCTATCAACGGGCAATGACTATGATTTTCCATGACTTTGTACATACCCTCATGGAAGATTATGTAGATGACATTATAGCTAAATTAGAAACAAGGGAAGATCATTTGAAGGTTAGACAAGATATTCCAAAGGCTAGAGAATTACAATGTCAGGCTAAATCCGAAGAAGTGTGTCTTTGGAGTGAAATCTGGTGTATGTGCTTCCGGGTGTGCTTGCACAAGTGCTAAGAAGATCTTCCTTATCTTCTTCTAGGATCATAATTTCCTCTAGGATCTCCCAAAAGGATTAGATGATTAACTAAGACCTTGTCTGACTCTTTTCTAAGAGCCCAACTCTTTGTGCTCAACCTTGAAGGACATTCACCCTTAGTTTACTTCCACTTTCTCCTACACTTAGAGGACTCTAAGTGCTACCATTTCACAAATCATTGAATTGATTGCAAGGGTGTCCAACATAGTTAAATCATGCCAGTTTCTTCCATTGAATCCATTTTGTAGGATGCCCAAATCTTTCTCCAACTAGGTGTAAGGATTTGTCTTGAGGAGGCCTAATTCCTTATAGCCATTGTCAGTGCTCTTTTCCTCGTTCCTGTCAAAACTTCCCAAACAACCTAACAACCTGATCCCACATTTGAGTATTCTTTTGGATGTTCTAAAAGATTCATCCACTCTTAGGCTCCTAGGTCTTCCACACATAGGCTTCCTATTATCTAGGGTAAATAGGGCTAATAGACCTAGTTTGTAGGACCTCATTGGTTTCTCCCTTACAACTCAATAAAATGGATTTGTTGAACCTCAATCCTTATGGCATGATGGGATATGCCTATACCCTACCTGGAACTATACTTGTTCTGTATTGTACCTTCATCCCCTGCCTATATTACTCAATTCTTCACTGTCAAACCTCTAATCGGGCCCTCTAAGCTTTCCTAGGACTTGACATTAAATTATTTGTTCAACTCTTCAAGAATCTTAACCCTACATATGTATAGACCAATGGCTCCCCTAACACTTCCATCTATCCTCAAGAAAACCCCGTGACTAGATTTCATGGGGGAGCCATAAAAAGACAAACTGGTCACGACAAAACCAGTGAAACCCTTAGACCTTTACCTAGCTATCCAAGATACTAAATTAACTTGAAAACAACTTACTTATAGAAAAAAAAAGCCTTTATACTATCCTATTAACAATAGTCTAACATCAAATCAAAGCATTTAGCTTGTATTCTATCTCTGTCACTCCATATACTCGGTATTCACACAAAACACAGAAATTGCAGAGCTATATTTTCATTCCAAAAACTTGATTACAATCCTCTCTACTATTGAATTCGAGTCTCTCCCATATTAGATGCCATTCACCATGTTGCTAGGGTCTGTTGGTCGATCCCCCACTCCTATCCTTTAGGGAATCCTAAGTAACTGAATTGCATGCAACATTTTCCATAATGGCAAATGTTGTTATGACAGTTTTGTAACAAGATTAGGTAATTTTGGCATAAGGTCACCTTCCTAACTCTTAAGACCTCTATCTCGTGTAGTTCAAGCAACCAACTCCATTAAAAGCCTCATGGCATCTTTCTAATATCAATCATGTGTTTAGAACACATTTAAGACTCCCTTCCCAACTTAAGCTACTAAGGCTAAGCAAGGTAAAACTACCAACAATGACTAGTAATTGTGACCTTAGTCCTAATGACTAAGTCACCTAGTCTAAAGAAAAACAAGACCATCTAAGGTCTAAAACACTCAAACCCTCTGACTTGGCTAAGGTTAGATACAAGCCAAAATAACAAGTAAAATTTGGAGGCTAGCCTAGGTGCTCCTGCACCATCCTCCCCAAAACAAAAGAGTTCAATCCACCCTTGGATTGAGTAAGTTGAGATCGATGCCCAACTTCTTGAATTCTGATTCTTTGATCCACACTACATCAGCATCCGTTTTTCCATGCCTCTTGATCAAATGCTCTTTGTATTCTTTGGTTCTAGTCTTCTTGTAGACCCTAGTGTCCAGTATACTGTCAACTTGTGGGACTGTAGCAGAAGGTAGTCTGAGCTCTTCCACATCATGGATGATTTCATTTAGGCTTTGATCTATGTCTGGTGGTGGTCCTTTGTAATGAACCAGATTTGCAATGTTGAAAACAAGGGATAGTCCACTATCTTCTGATAGCTCCACTCTCAAAGCATTGTTCCCATACTTTGCCAAGATAGGACAGGGACCTATCCTTTTCATCTACAACTTGTGAGGGACTCCCTTCAGTAGTCTAGACTTATTGAGATGTATCATCACCAAGTCTCCCACATTAAACTGAACTTCTCTTCTATGCTCATCCACTTTGGTCTTATGCTTCATGGTGTTTTCTATCAATGTCTTTCTGATTGTGTCATGAATCTCCTGCATAACATGTGCAAAATCATCAGCATAACCACTTCCCTTAACTCCACCTTTTAAGTCTCTTAGCTCATAGACTCCTCTAGGGTGTAAACCATAGACTATCTCAAAGGGACTCTTCCCTGTTGATTTGTTCACAGTGTCATTATAGGCATATTCAGCTTGTCCAATCAACTGATCCCATTGTTGACCATACTCCTTGGTCAAGCACCTCAGTAGATTTCCAAGGCTTCTATTAACAACCTCAGTCTGACCATCAGTTTGGGGATGGTATGCAAATCCAAAAGATAAATTAGTGCCCAATATTTTCCAAAGAGTCTTCCAAAAATAACTCATAAACTTGGTGTCTCTATCTGACACTATGCTCATAGGTAACCCATGAATTCTTACTATCTCCTTGAAGAAAAGAGAGGCTATTTGGTTGGCATCATTGGTTGTATTACATGGCACAAAGTGATCCATCTTACTGAATCTGTCCACAACTACATAAACACTATCCATACCTTGTCTTGTCTTGGGTAACCCAACTACAAAATCCATACTCAAGCATTCCCATGGCCTAGTAGGAATAGGTAGTGGTTGATATAGGCTTGCATTTGAAGAAGTTCCCTTGGCCGTTTGACATACTATACAGCTTTCCACATACCTCCTAACATCAAGATTCATCTTAGGCCAATAATAGAACCTTTGAACAAGTTCTTGAGTCTTAGTGATCCCAAAGTGACCACTCAATGCACCATTATGCTTTTCTTGTATCAAATTCTCTCTAATAGAGCCTCTAGGGACACATAACTGGTTTCCTTTAAACAAAAGGTTACTCTGCAAAGTATACTCATCATATCTACTATGAAAATGATTCTTGTACTCAGCACATACCTTATAAATATCTACAAAATATTCATCATCTACATATAGATCCTTGAAATGATTTATTCCCATTCTCTTCAACTGAATTTCCTGAATTATGAGAGCTCTTCTAGACAATGCATCTGCTACTTTATTGAGGACACCTTTCTTATGCTTGATATTGAAGGTGTAAGCTTGTAGGTATTCAACCCATTTCATGTGCTTGTGACTCAATTTCTCGTGAATTTAGGAAACTAAGTGCTTGGTTGTTTGAATACACTATGAACTCCTTGGGGAGCAAGTAGTGCCTCCATTTCCTTAAAGCCTGGACCAATGCATACATTTCAAGGTCATAAGAAGAATGCTTCTTCTTGGCTTCACTTAACTTCTTTGAATTAAAAGCCACAGGTCTACCCTCTTGGCTTAGAACAGCTCCAATAGCCACATTGCTTGTATCACACTCAATGGTGAATAGCTTCTCAAAACTTGGCAACACTAAAACAGGTTGGGTAGCTATCTTTTCCTTCAACAACTCAAAACTTTTGTTAGCTTGCTCATTCCATTCAAATCTAGTCTTTATGCCTCCTTTAATGGTATCCAACATAGGAGCACAAATAGCACTAAATTGTCTTATGAACTTCCTATAGCACTAAGCAAGGCCATGAAAATTTCTTACCTCAGTTGTTGTCCTTGGAGTAGGCCAATTGAGGATGGCTAATACTTTGGTAATGTCCATTTTCAGATTACCATGAGATAGCACAAACCCAAGATACACCAGTTATGTCTTGATGAACTCACACTTCTCCAAGTTGATCATCAACTCCTCCTCCTGTAGCTTCCTGAAAACTAGCTCTAGGTGTTTGAGATGCTCTTCTCTTGTTTTGCTATAGATCAGTATATCATCAAGATATACCACTACAAATTTTCCAATGTAGTCTTTGAGGACTTCATTCATGAGCCTCATGAATGTGGAGGGGGCATTAGACAATCCAAATGGCATGACAAGCCACTCATATAAACCCTCATTAGTATTGAAGGCTGTTTTCCACTCATCTCCCTCATGTATCCTTATTCGGTGATAGCCACTCTTCAAGTCTATCTTACTATAGTACTTAGCTCCACCTAGGCAATCCATTAGGTCTTCAATCCTAGGGATAGGGAACCTATACCTTATGGTTATCCTATTAATAGCCCTTGAATCAATACAAAGCCTCCAAGTTCCTCCTTTCTTAGGTGCAAGGACAGTGGGTATGACACATGGACTAATGCTCTTTTTAATGAGACCTTGGTTTAGGAGTTCTTGTATTTGTCTAGCTATTTCCTCATTTTGTTGAGGGGTCATCTTGTAAGCTGCCTTATTGGGAAGGGTAGCTCCTGGGATAAGGTCTATCCAATGACTTATGGCTCTCTTAGGGGGTAAGGTTGATGGTTGTCCATCACTCACTATACCTTGGTAAGTCTGTAGCATGCTTTGAATCTCCTTTGGTAACTCTATCTTCTTGGCTGCTTTGTCACCACTTACCTCCCTTGGCCTTAACACTAATGCATAGCCAACTCCTTCTCCTTCTTCCAAGGATTCTAAGAACTCTTTTTCACCAACCATGAATAGATTAGGACCTGTTGTCTTCACCTCTACATCCTCTAACAGTGACTGGATTTTGAATGTTACCTTGTCCTTCTTGAAGGTATAAGAGTTCTTCGCTCCATCATGCATAGCTTGGCGATCAAATTTCCATGGTCTACCTAGGAGCAAGTGACATGCATCCATAGGTAACACATCACACAAAACTTTGTCCTTGTACCTCCAATTGAAAACTCCACCCATGCTTGTTCATTTACCAAGACATGTTGGCCTTTATTGAGCCATGTGAGATTGTAAGGATTGGTGTGGGGTATCCTTGTCAACTTGAGCTTGCTGACTACTTCCTCTGACACAATATTGTCAGTAGACCCTGAGTCAATGATGACTCTACATACTTTCCCCATCATTTTGCACTTTATCCTAAATAAAGACCTCCTTTGGCTTGGCTCCTCTTTAACTGGTTCTTTGGTCAAAGTTCTCCTCATCATGAGGTTCTCACCTTCCTTTGAATTTAGTGGCACCTCTGAATGTTTCTCTATAGCATTTGTCTCATCATGAACTAGATTAGTTCTCTTATCAGCTCCTTGAGGAGTACTACCCTTCTCTGGACACCTATAGGCAAGGTGTCCCATTTGATTGCAGTGATAACATTTCATATTGGCAAAGTAGTTGTCTCTTCATTGTCCACCACTTCTTCCTCTAAAGTTAGAGTTAGAACTCCTTCCTTTACCACCTCTACTAGAGCTTCCTTCTTGTTGCTCAATGTACTTAACTTCTCCTTGAGCCCTTGATTTTGAACTCTTTCCACCGTAACCACCTCTTTTTCCTCTACTATCTTTTCCTTTACCTCTACTTTTGGAGGTTTTCTCTTGCTTCCTTTTGCTTTTCTCCTCTATCTTCAAGGCCATTTGATAACATTGGCGGATGGTTTTGAAGTTCACTAGACTCATGTCTTCTTGAATAGACCATTTGAGTCCATTCAAGTATCTTGCAAACTTGATGCTTTCATCTTCAACCACCTTTGATCTTAGGCACAACTTCTAGAACTCCTCGGTGTATGCTTGGACATCCAAATCTTTTTGTCTAAGATTGTGTCTCCTCCTATGCAACTAGACTTCATAGTCATCAGGTAAGTAGGTCTGCCTTACTTTATTTACCATGCCCTTCCATTTAACTATAAGACCCTTTCCTTCCTTTTCTCTTTCATTTTGCACAAACTTTCACCATGTGAGAGCTGAACCTCTCAACCTTGACTTGGCCACCTTTACTTTTTGGGCCTCTAAGATACCATCACATTCAAAGTGATTCTCAATGATGTCTATCCAATCCATGACTGAATCTGGATCCATCTGTCCACTGAAAAGAGGTACACCCTCCAAAGCTTTGCCACTTAAAGCCCTTAGTGCCTTCAAGAAGGGTTCTTCGGGAATAACAAGGTCAGGGGTTGGGGCTTCCTCCTCCAATTCCAATTCCTTTTCCCTTGCTTCTTGCTCTTCCTTATGATCTACTTTATCCTTTACTCTGTTTACCATTTCTTGGACTTCATCCAAGAGTTGCTCCATTCGAGCCAACCTTTCTCTTAGTGACTTATTGTCCTCTTCTTGTTCTTCTATCTTCTTGGCTAACTCAGCGTTAGTCACCATTGTAGTACCTTCCACTGACCCAAATGATGGATTCTCTCCTACTGATTCAGAAGGTTGCAACATTAACCACAAGCCTGATCAAAACCTAGCTCTGATACCAATATGGTGTATGTGCTTCCAAGTGTGCTTGCACAAGTGCTAAGAAGATCTTCCTTATCTTCTTCTAGGATCCTAATTTCCTTTAGGATCTCCCAAAAGGATTAGATGATTAACTAAGACCTTGTCTAACTCTTTTCTAAGAGCCCAAATCTTTGTGCTCAACCTTGAAGGATAGTCACCCTTAGTTTACTTCCACTTTCTCCTACACTTAGAGGACTCTAAGTGCTACCATTTCACAAATCATTGAATTGATTGCAAGGGCATCCAATATAGTTAAATCATGCCATTTGCTTCCATTTGAATCCATTCTGTAGGATCTCCAAATCTTTCTCCAACCGGATGTAAGGATTTGTCTTGAGGAGGTCTAATTCCTTGTAGCCATTGTCAGTGCTCTTTTCCTCGTTCCCCCCAAAACTTCCCAAACAACCTAACAACCTGATCCCATATTCGCGTATCCTTTTGGATGTTCTAAAAGATTCATCCACTCTTAGGCTCCTAGGTCTTCCTATTACCTAGGGTAAATAGGGCTAATAGACCTAGTTTGTAGGACCTCACTGGTTTCTCCCTTACAACTCAGTCAAATGGATTTGTTGAACCTCAATCCTTATGGCATGATGGGATATGCCCATACCCTACCTGGAACTATCCTTGTTCCATACTGTACCTTAATCCCCTGCCTATATTACTCAATTCTTCACTGTCAAACCTCTAACTGGGCCCTCTAAGCTTTCCTAGGACTTGACATTAAACTCTTTGATCAACTCTTCAAGACTCCTAACCCTACATATGTACAAACCAATGGCTGCCCTAACACTTCCATCTATCCTTAGGAAAACCCTGTGACTAGATTTCATGGGGGAGCCATAAAAAGACAAACTGGTCAGGACAAAACTAGTGAAACCCTTAGACCTTTACCTAGCTATCCAAGATACTAAATTAACTTGAAAACAACTTACTTATAGAAAATCAAAGCCTTTATACTATCCTATTAACAACAGTCTAACATCAAATCAAAGCATTTAGCTTGTATTCTATCTCTGTCACTCCATATACTCGGTATTCACACAAAACACAGAAATTGCAGAGCTATATTTTCATTCCAAAAACTTGATTACAATCCTCTCTACTACTGAATTCAAATCTCTCTCATATTAGATTCCATTCACCATGTTTCTAGGGTTTGTTGGTCGATCCCCAACTCCTATCCTTTAGGGAATCCTAAGTAACTGAATTGCATGCAACATTTGCCATAATGGCAAATGTTGTTATGACAGTTTTGTAAAAAGATTAGGCAATTTTGGCATTAGGTCACCTTCCTAAATCTTAGGACCTCTATCTCCTGTAGTTTGAGGAACCAACTCCACTAAAAGCCTCATGGCATCTTTCTAATATCAATCATGTGTTTAGAACACATTTAAGACTCCCTTCCCAACTTAAGCTACTAAGGCTAAGCAAGGTAAAACTACCAATAATGACTAGTAATTGTGACCCTAGTCCTAATGAATAACTCACCCATTTCAAAGAAAAACAAAACCATCTAAGGTCTAAAACACTCAAACCCTCTGACTTGGCTAAGGTTAGATACAAGCCAAAATAACAAGTAAAATTTGGAGGCTAGCCTAGGTGCTCCTACACCAAAATCAGGGAAACTATTAAGGTATATCATCTCTCGAAGAGGCATTGAAGTAGATCCAGAGAAGGTAAGAGCTATCATATAAATGCATCCTCTAGTTAGCATTGGTCAACTCAGAACCCTACAGGGGAGATTACAGTCAATTAGGCGTTTCATAGTACAGCTGGCGGATAAAATACACCCATTTCAACATCTACTCAAGAAAAGAGTACCATTTGTGTGGACACTCAAATGTCAAGAAGCCTTCTAGCAAGTCAAGGACTATTTGCTTACTCCACCAGTCTTAATGCCGTCTACAAAGGGAAAACCATTGATATTATACATCTCAGCAACTCAGTCGGCATTAGGGGCTCTTCTCGCATAACACGATGATCAAGGTCATGAGAGAGCAGTCTATTATATCAGTCGTACCTTAGTGGGCTATGAATTGAATTATAGCAACATAGAATGTGCCTATCTTGCGGTAGTTTTTGCTACCCAAAAACTTTGGCACTATATACTCAATCGACAAACAATGTTAATTGCAAAGATTGATCCACTTAAATACCTCCTAAGTAAGGAAGCTTTAACAGGCCGATTGGCTAAATGGGTTATGATACTTAGTGAGTATGACATTCAATATGTCGAAAGGAAGGCTATAAAAGGACAGGTGATCATAGATCAATTAGTTGAGGCACCTATGAAGGCAGACCATCCATTAGTGGCAGATTTTCTTGATGAATTTCTCTTCAACATTGACATTAAAACCGAATGGAATGTCTACTTTGATGGGTCACATACAAATCGTGGTTCAGGAGCTGGTATCTTATTTGTTACACCTCAAGGTGATACCATTCCCAAATAATTCAGGATTGCTTTCCCTTGTACCAAAAATATAGCAAAATACGAAGCCTTAGTGACAGGGTTAAAAATGGTAGCTCAGTGGATAATTAAGAGCCTACATGTTTTTGGCGACTCTCAACTGGTAATCTGACAGGTAAATGATGATTACGAGACTAAGGATGAAAATATTGCACCTTACAAGCGAATGGATGATAGTTTCAAGTAGTATTTCAATGACATAACTTTTCAACAAATACCATGTATCCAGAATAGAGCTGCAGATGCTATGGAAACCATGGGTTCCTTGTTGGATATTTCGAGTAATGTGCCTAAGTTCGAGTTTCTGGTTGAACAACTGTTGGTCCCTACTTATGATGTCCCCGATACTATGATAGTGTGTACCATTGTTGGTCCTACGTCTCCTTGGTATAAGGAAATATTCGAATATCTCACTGACCAAGCCCTACCTCAAGACTTGTCCAATAACCAACGTCGAACCTTCATTTGAAAGTCAGCTAAGTACACCATCATTGGAGAAACCCTAATGAGATGTCTCGATGCTGAGGAAGCACAAGCAACTTTGCGAGCAGTACACGAGGGTATATGCAGATCTCATTTGAGTGGTCCTACTCTAGCCCACAAGATTATGAGACTGGGTTACAATTGGCCTACAATGGAGAAAGAATCATACGTCTTTGTAAAGAAATGTAGACAATGTCAAATACATGGAGACTTGATAAGAGCGCCAATGCAAGAGCTTCATCCAATTACTTCACCATGGCCCTTCTCCCAATGGGGACTTGACCTCATAGGTAAGATACACCCTCCATCATCTAATGGCCATAAATTCATCATCACCACCACCGAATACTTCACCAACTGGATTGAAGCTATTCCCATGACATACATAACCGGCACATAAATATCTAATTTTATCCTAAACTATATCATTTGTTGGTATGGTGTACCTCAATCCATAATCACAGACAATGGCCACCCATTCAAGAACCAAGAAATGCCATTTATGTGAAGAATTCCACATCAAACACCATTTCTCCACCCCGTATTACCCACAAGGTAATGGCCAAGCTGAGGCATCTAATAAGACTATTATTACAATCCTTAAGAAGACTGTCAATGATGCTGGTCGTGACTGGCACCTACAGTTTAATCCTATCTTATGGGCTTATCACACAAGCATCCATACTCCCACCAGCGCCACTCCATATTCCCTCATATTCGGGTCCGAAGCTATCTTACCTATCGAGGTTGAAATACCTTCTCTAAGGGTATCCTTGAAGGGTCATATTGATGATGAAGAGTACCGTGTCTCTAGGTTACAAGAGCTAGAACTACTAGATGAGCGAAGACAGAAAGCGTTAGATCATTTGCAAGCATATCAAAATTGTCTTCATCATAGCTACAATAGGAAGGTTCTCAATAGACACTTTGACATTGGTGACCTAGTATTAATGGAGAATCCTAAGAACCAAGTTGAACAGGAGAAACTAGGTAAGTTTGAGCCTAATTGGCTAGGGCCCTATATTGTCATAGAAGCTTTTGTATCAAGAGTGTACCAACTCTCTACTCTTGAGGGAGAGCCGCTTTTGTCCCCTATCAACACTCTGCATCTAAAGAGGTTCTATGCTTAGTCTCTAAGAATCCGTGTCTTAATCTCGAAAAATACAAAAAATGAAAAAACAAAAAAATGGTTACCTTGATGAAAACTTGGCAAACAGGCATCTTTGTAACATCAAAAAAATTGAAAAAAAAAAAGTAAAGAGAAATAAATCTGTCCAATAGTGAAAACCGCTTCGGTGGGGCTATGTATAAGTACCATGGTGAAAACCTGGCAAACAGGTTCCATGTGTATTCGAGCTCACTCTTCCATCTACCATCATTCTAATCAGACTTTTTCACCATCTCTCATAATAACTAGTTGTCTTATCCATTACTTGGAAAAGTTGACATCTAACGTCCATTCTATCACATTACCCACTCGATCTTGCAAATCTTATTCCTGACTAGGGGAAAATACTTTTTCTTTTCCCTAACACCATGTGCATAACGTCACACTATCGAAAATGTCCTGAAAAATCCCAAAAACATTAGAAAGCTTCAAAAATCCAAAAAATAGAGTCAAGTCAGTCATGTTCAGTCAGTCATAGTCGAACTACGTTGCCTCTACGACTGGGACGTAGGCAAGGCCATCAATCGATGTGCCCCTGAGGCATTAGGTTTTTCATGTATCACACACATTTAAATCATGATGCTTTGTATATTCAAAGTCATTGGTCCTATCAAACTACAAGGTCTCTGTGTGTACAATGTAGGCAAGGCTAATCAATTGATGAGCTCCTGAGACCACACTAGGTCAGTCCAATAGGGTTCATTCACAATCACTATCACACAAGTTTCATATCATAGTTTAGGGTATCATTTCATGTCATACACTATCTACACACACACTTTTATCAGTCAAAGAATCAAAACAAGTCATGCATTAACAAGGCAAAACATCTCAAATTCATGAAGTCAATATCAAACACATTGTCAAAGTGATCAACCTATGTCTTATGCAAGATATGTCTTTCTTGTCAACAGACATCATCAAATTGTCATAGTTTTATGTGGCTTGTCACTTCAATGTCATCAAGCTCCAACGTCTTATACGACACGTGTCTTTTCTAAAACCAGGCTTTGTCATGCCTTATATAGAAGTCACCAGGTTGAAACCAGACTCAATATCTTATGTGGTATGTGTCATTCTCTCACATTACGCTATGTCAAACATCAAACATCAAACATCAAACAATCCTACAAGATCAAGTTTTGGCGAATACATTTATTTGGCTTTATGACTTTATATCTTATTTTATCTTAACTTTTTATTGATTTGTGAATTAGTCTGGTTACTAGCTTTCTCGTGGATGTCCCTTGAAGGATTTAGAGAAGCAATAATGTCTCAGGACTCTTTTTCTTTGGCTGTTGTCTGTCAACTATCTTTTAAACATTGGTTTTTGAGTCATGTTACTAGTTTCTTCAAGGATGTCCTATCAAGGATTTAGAGGAGCAATGATGTCTCATGACCTATCTTTTATTTGTCTATTGTCTATGGTTTGTCTCGACAAAATGACTAGGGCAATACTGTCCTTAGTATGAGTTAAGACACTCCTTGTCTGTGACTGTCTATTTTTCATAGATGGATGACTTTGTATACTCTGGTCTATCTCATATCATAGTGTGTACTATCCTTCTATTTCATGTCCCGCCCAATGATGATAACAAGCAAGTATAGCGTATTTGGCAATATATCAAAGATTATATCTTTTTCTCAATCAATCAACCTTTATTATATCATTTTCTCAATCAATCATCCTTAATTATTTCTTACTAACATTATAAGTTCATTTCATCCTAACATTTCTCTTCTTCGAACATAAAGATGAAGTCCTGTGACACAATAAAAACATTAGATCATTTGCATTAGCATACATTTGATAAGCATTTCACATAGTTGGATTGCATTTCACACATATAGATAGTAACATACATCTTCATTACATACATTTCAAAATCATGACATAATATGCATTTCATCATCATAGCATAAATAATGTAAACATTGCATGTACATATTACCATCACATATAAATAAAAATCATATAGAACATGTGCGTCCATTATCACAAGTAAATTAAGACATCCATAATATCATTATTAAATGCATAACTCATAACATATAGAAACATTCATTCATAACACATGTATATACATCATCTAGGGAACATAATCATATAGAAATAAGGCATCATCCATGAAATAGAACTGCATATCATACATAAGCCGCCAAAATCATATATATATTAGTCAAAATAGTGTGTCACAGTACAATGTCTGAATGTAACCATAAATAAAACATGAGCTTGTAGGCTCTCTGATCAAAATATAAATGTCTACATAAATATATCCCTGTCATCATGTCCTGCTACCACTGTTGTCACGTGGTGAAGGTGGTGGGAAAAGACTCGAAGGTGCTCTCTGCGAGGTGGAAGGCCTCTCATATGGACCTACTCTTGAAGGTCCTACCACCCCCTCAGTACTCTGTGTCCTCTAACTCCTAGTATGACCCCTGCTTTGACTGTGCACCTCTGAAAATGTAGGAGCCTGTCTCTTTGTCGGCACTGCTGCCTCATATAAGTCCCTGTAATAAGTGGCTCTCTCCACCGATCTAACCAACTCTCATACCATTCCATCAAATGAGGACCCACTACAAAGGCGTCTAACCTCTGTGAAATGTTTCTCTATCTCATGCCTCTGAGCTATAGCCTGGTCTCTCTCCATAAGAGCACTATCCCTCTCTGAGTGAGCACTGTCCCTCTCTGTGAATGCACTGTCCCTCTCTATGTAGGCATTGTCTCTCTCTAGCCTCATTGCGTCAAACTCTACCATCATAAGTCCGAGTCTCTCCTCCAAATCCCCTGTCACCATCTCTAGGAGCATCCTCCTCCCATATCCCCTTTACGATCTTATCTCTGAGCTCTCTCTCCTGCTCCTCCATCGGTGCATCCTCCTCCACATCATCCTCATCATGATCCTCCACATCATCCTCTCCGTATCTTGCCAAAATACCTAGAGGATCTATATCCATGTCCACATCTAAATCCTCTACCACATCCTCTATTGCAACATGCTCACCCCCGATGTGTACATCCACTCCCCCTCTGATGTCCAACATCGGTACATCCTGAACTACTACCTCGCAGATAGGTGATAGAGCACTTGCCCGACCCCCTCTTCGTCCCCTCCGACCTCATCTACCACCTCTACCATCACCATTTCTGCCACCAACTCTCCCCACTCTAGCACCTCCACCTCTCTGCCATCCTCTAGGCCCTATCCCTCGTCTCTCAATAGGTGTCGACTGATCTGGATCCATGTAAGGAATAGGTCGATGCTCTATCCACCATACATCATACGCAGCTGTAGTCCCTGGGTCTGCTAATCCATCTCTCCAACCCCATTGTACTAGTTGTAATGCCTGTATCTATGCCTCAGCTATAGCTACTGGTATCATAGGTCCCCAATACGGAACCTCTCTAGATGAATGAGCAAACTCTGCTTTGCTCCTAGGCTCATCTTGAACCTTGCCGAACTGTCTCAGCACTCTGTCTGGCAAGTGTCACTCAATGATGTGGACACTAGAAACAATCCTCCCAATGAGATACTATGTCTATCTGTCGAATACCAGATGTGCCTCCTCATCCACCCACTCCTCACAATCCATGTAAGGTCTCCATGTGAACTGATCAAGAATATCTAATGCATGTCTCCAATACCCTGTGTCTCCCACATGTGTCTGAGTAATGTGTCCTGTATATCGGAACACATATGGGTATCTCTCTGGTCTCTCTATAGTAACTAGCAGACGAAAGACAACTATCCTCTCCCAACCCCATACCATCAGCAGTGTAGTCCCACAACTCAATGACTATGCATCTCTATAAGCAATGTCATGTAGGTGAAAGTATAACATCCCGAGCAGACATGGACCCCATGCATACCTCATCTCACTCTCTAGCATGCCAACCAACATAGCTCCCCATCCCACTGGAAATCCATGACCCCATCTGTCTGGTAGCACTATCCCCCCAATCAATGTACATAAAATACAATCAATCTGATCGTATCTGTCTGCTAATACTGGCCATCTAATCTCATAGTGCTTGATCCTGAGCCTATTGATGTCATCCACTTGATAAAACCTCGCCAACTCAGTCAATCCTCGTTGGGTATCATACATAACCCTCTATTCTCTAATAGGTAGTCTCAAAATCCTGTACACATCCTCTAATCTGACGGTGGCCTCCCCAGTCAGTAAGTGAAATGACAATGTCTCTGAATGCGATCGCTCACATAGTGTCGTCAACATACCCCTATTCACCCGAATAGTGGGCATCAAAAAACAGTGGCAAAGACCTAGTCTCCATAGCAGCCGAATCTTTGCAGTCGTCAATCGATCTCTGAGATTGAATGTATCTAGTCATGACTCCTGCATATATATAGGATCTAGAACCACCTGCATTTAAACCATGATGTCAAGAATTTTCAAGTTTTCCTTAAAAAAAAAATTTGAAAATTTTACTAGTCAAATGCAGCTCACTTTAACAAATGCGGTGCACTTTTTCAAATGTGTTGCATAAAGCCTCACATGTGGTGCATATTACATATGCATCTCATATTTTACCCACACCCCTTTCAACCTACTGCACATGCGATTCACTAAACCACATGCGGTGCATTTTTAACAAATGCGGTGCAGTTTCATCAGCCTACCTAACTGCAACATATGCATCTCACGACTGCATATGCGGTTCACAACCACACATGCATCTATTCCTAATGCAAATGTGTTGCATAACTATGGATGCGATGCATTCTAATTCAAATGCGACCATTCCCTACAATTCCTAACCTAGCCTGGACGTGTTTTTGCACACGCTTCATTTCGCAGTTAGATGCGGTGAATATGATGGCATATGCGTCGTTTACGATGCACCACATTTGCTTAATTACTTTTCAAATGCCTAAAACTACATGCAAAAATAACTTTGACAAGTTCATTTTCGGGTACATACCGGTGGTCCTGCGTCGGCTGGCCTCCTGAACGTCTGGATCCGATAACCTCGATGCGCAGCGTATGGAATGGGTACCATTTTGTCAGCTAGTCAGAGCAAAATCTCCTCTTTTTCTAACTCCTCTAGGTGCAAATGAATTCGGTTTAACCCTAATTCCTATTTATAGGTGGATTTGAAATGGCATTTCTTCTGACCTAATCTATTGGCCGTGTAACCTTTCAACTTCAAACGACCTGTATTCATCTGTATCAACTCCAAATTCATTTTCCTCAACTCCATAGCATTTCTGACTATCAAATTGACTTATCGGGAATATTTCCTAATTTTTTTGAAACTTTAAAAAACTTGTCAATTTTCTCGAGCGGGCATACCTTAACCTATTTCATGTTGGGGCATGATCGGGGCATATTTTCTTTGACACAACACCGTACCAACATTGTATCAAAGAGGGGCAAATTGTAGATACCAAAAATTGGTCTAGGCCTGCGAGTACATATTTGAAATAATTTTCTATAGTCCGTTGTCTTGATTAAATAATGTTTATTATTTAATTAACCTTTCTAACACATATTTCCTCTATTAATTAAATATCCCTTTTTAATTAATTCATTAATTCATAAATAACCTTTATTCAACCTGATTAATTAAATAAATCATATTTATTTAATTATGTTACGAACTAATTAATTATTCCCCCTTTATCTATCAATTAGATAATTTATTATTTAATTACCCCTTTATCATACTTTTCCAAATATAATTAAATATCTTTATTTAATTATTCATTTAACCCCCTTTATCTATAATTAAGTATTTATTATTTAATTATTTATATTATTCTTTTCAAACAGTCAAATTAAATAAATTACTTTATTTATTTAATCAAAGTCTCTTATTTTCAAATTTTGAACTAAATTAATATTTAATTAATATTTAATTATTTATGTCACATTCCTCTATCATTTAGTTATCTAAGTCATTCACTAACCTTCTGACTCGAGATCTATTTTTAGTTCTCTAGTTATCTCTAGATTCAACACCTGTTTATCTCTGCGAGAAGACTCTCTGTTACAACTAGTCGATTAACTAGTTCTAACTCTTGTTTGCATTTGAATGCATTAGTCTTCAAGTTATAACTTTGGATTTTTCATACAAAGTCTATTTCTTCTATTTTGGAGATTAAGATTTTGAACTCGTGTTCTAACTCACGTTCTAACTTAGTCTCTATCTTCGGTCTTTCCTAGACTCGTGTTCTAACTCGCGTTCTAACTCACATTCTATCTGAGATAGAACTCATATTGCATGGCATTCATCAATCTCATCCATCGATCTCTCTTTCAATCTGAGCTGATCGTTCGAAAAACCCCAAATCTATAAAATGGTTTGTCATTATCATTATTCCTCCTCCCGAAATCATACACTTTTGAGAAGAGACTTATCTTCGATATTTTGCTTAGACACTTGACGAAGTTATACTTGCATTCAAACACAAAAATTTGAGGGCAAGAATACTGAAAAGGCAAAATGGAGAAGAACAATCAAGATAATTCGAAGGGTTGAACACATATTCGGTGAGAGCTTTCCATTAATTTGTTTAAGTTTGTTTAGTTTATTTCTTCATTCTTTGTTGTTTGAGTTTAGATTATTATTTAGATTAGGATTAACTATGTTATTCTAGTTGTAGATTCATCATCATCATTCGAAGATACATCTATTTTAATCTACTGTTACAGTTACCTTTAGGTGTTAGGATTTTCTTCTTCCTCTTACCCTTTCCTTTAACCTTATGGAAGGAGGTAAGAAGCACTCCCAATTTTTGGTACCTAAAGCCTTTCTACAAGCAACATGGTGTAACTTTGAAATTTGATACCTAAAGCCTGAAGTTGAAGCCTTTTTTGTGGTATGAAGTATGAAGAATTCCCTAGGTTCAACATTTGAAAATGTGATATTTTTATAGGGTTGATCCATTTAATGTTTGGGAAGATTTCCTTTCAGGGCCAAAGACTCGATCATCCTCATGAATGGTGCATTTTTTGGTGACGGCACCATTAATGTTGTTGATTCTCTCTCAACAACCATATTTGAATTTTTAAGGATGGGGATGATCTTAAGTGTTTTTTCTACCTACTCCCCTTAAGATGAAGTGATGCCCATTCCTTCTTTGTGTGTTATCGACCTTCTTCCTGTCATGATTTTTTTGTTTTCATAGTTTATGTGCTCCTTGGTGTGATGGCATGGCTTGGATGTTAGAAGAATTGATGGTGGCCACCTTCTTTAGACATGACTATATTTTTGCAACCTTGGAAGATATTTTTTAATAATTGGTAAATCCTAGTTAGGTTAGGGTTTGTGGTTGGTTGTTTTTGAGTTATTCCTAAACTATAAAGGAAAGATTTTTTTGTCTTTCAATGGATTCTACTTCTTATTTTTTGTAAGTATCTATATAATTTTTAGATTGTATAGTTAATTCTTCTCAAACTCAAATAAGAAATATTGTAAATCTTTGCTCTATAATAACAACATATGACCTGAATACACATTGTATTTTATCTAGTGTTGACCATCAGTTTATCATTCTCTCCATTGTTATACCTGCTACCTTTGAATCAAGATAATCAAGGATTACCTTTTGGTTCCCATATCACATTTTATTTTATGAATACATGAATTGTTTGCTTCTATTCAAGGAATGGATTAATTTTTCTTTTAGTTCATTTATCTATTGTTGTGGTGCTGCAATATGGATCTTCAAGTAGTTTGATAATATTTTTTATTTGTTGGTTTCTTATTGCAAGGTTATTAGAAGCCAAAGGTTGGTTTGTTGTAGAAATTTTACTTCATTTCTAGAGTTTGTGTGGATAGTCAATCTAGATCTTAAAGCTTAAATATTTGATAGAATCAAACATAAAACCAATTAAAAAACCTTTACTTTTATGTATTTTATTTTTTATGCCCACTACCACACTACAAAGAACCACAACAAATATAGAGGGTCACAAGGATGATCTATCCCATCCAGTTACCTTCTACCATACTAGTGTGATGATTCTATTATCAAAGGCATCATTGTAAGGAATTTTAATTTGTTGAATTATGTTATAGGGGAACCTACCTTGGTTTTGCAGATCCTAAAGTGTAGAGGAGAAATAGTAAAACCTATCTCCTATTCGTTGGCCATTGACCTAGGGTTTTTGAGTATAAGAAGTAGCTAATATTTAAGAAAATCCAGGCAATCAATTGAAAACACCAACAATACCTACATACACATACTATGGGTATACATCAATGTATCTATATATGCTCATATATGCATATATAAATACACATATATGTATAATTATACCAATAGAATAATGTATCTAAATATACATATCTATGTGTTATATATTATACTTTGTTATTTTATGTTGGTAATAGTTAAATATGCACATGATAATGGAAGCATGATGGGTGATAGCTGGTATTGGTTATTTTATCGCTCTTGGTTAATTGGAAATAATGCCAATAAATCATGGTGTGATATATCCATCTCCAAATTTGTATATTATCAACAACACTTTGCGGCATAAAATTTTAAATACTTTGCATGTATTTTAATTGTATTTAAAATGTATTAAGTGGTTGATTAAGCCACGGTATTGGGAGGGGGGAGTATATTACGCAAATGAAACATGGTACAACCATATTACAATTGGGTTGCAAGAGAACAACCACTAAGGTGGCGACGTATGACAGATATCTTATATTTTCTAAACTACCGCCCAATGTGGAAATGTCTATGTGGGAATTGGCATTGTAACCAACTTTTGATCTACTCAAATATTACCCTTTCATCATAGAAAATGTAGCTTTTATCTTGTTGTTGGTAACCACTTGCAACTAATTTTAAAAGGGATGTAACCATTGCTTGGTCATGCAAGATGATTTGGCCAAGGTAGTTACTTCTTGGAGTGCTTAAATGATTTAAAAAACACTTATCTTTTCCTTATCAAGAATCCAAGTTAGTGAGCTCACACCAAGGGGAGAAGTAGTTAGTTATTGGGGTTGGAAAAAAATGAATTTGGTGAGTTCGAGAGGGGGAATAATTATCATTTTTCATCACTTTTCATTTGGGGAAAAGAAAAATAGTTTTGGATAGCATGGAAAAGATGAGTTCTAAGCTAATAGTTAAAAATAAAAATAGAGTGTGATACCTGTGAAGGGTTGCCACCTTCGAAGCTACTATAAGCTAGCTCAAATAGTTGAGTCTATCGCGTTCTTGGGAAATAACTTAGTGTTTGGCTATGTGATAAGTAAGAGAAGAAAATATATTGCATAAATTTTAACATTCAATATTCTAAACTCCAAGTGTTGAGTACGAACACCAGTAAATAGGCAAGTAATTTCCTTATTGGAATGACAATGATTTTTCTAAAACCAGTATTGGGGAGATCATGACTATAATCTTTCTTATGCAAGTATTTTTTTCTTATTTTAAATATTTCCTATTGAAATATTTTTCTTGGGTTAATTGGAAAGAATTAGTAAGGAGTAATCTTACTCTTAAACCCTCTTTTGCAAGGAACTAGCTATGAAAGGAGCTTGAAATTTTCCACTTAAACTTTGAGGTTCTTTATTTATTTTTGAAAGGAAATTTCTTCTCATTTTTCCAGTAGGTAAGATTTTGGGTAGAATAAATTATAAATCTAGTGCATTAAGTAATCTATAGTGAACAAAAGTTGAACAACATTTTCTTGGTCATTATTGAACCAAAACTTATATGGCTAAGAACAAAAGAATTGGTAGAAAATTTTAAAGCACAGTCAAGTCCTAGTACTTTGATAAAGATGCCTACTCGGTGCAATATGTAGTTATTCTCGTATTCTTTTATCAACTTCTTGTTGAAAGACTTTTTCTTTTAAAATAAAATCTCTTAAAGCAAGACCTTGTTAGGGTAAAAATCTTAATTTAGGGTAAATGCATAAACATCAATAACGAGACCCCAACAACCACAATGAAGCACACGACAAAATGAAAAAAGAAATAATAAATAATAATGCAAATTGATCTTCATATTATGCTCGATTTATCTCCATTTCTCTTCTCAACCTTGCATGAGAATGCAAGATTTTGAAGGTTTGATTGTTGGAGGAATGTTGGTTGCTCAATTCAGCATCATAACAATATGATGAAGGTATAAATGGAGGATGATAGATAGAGATGGATGAAAGATTCAAAAATTATTTTGACAGCATAAGGATGCTTGAAGAATCGAACCCCCTGATGGCTTCTGAGAGGCTATATTTATAGAGCTTTGATGTGGACGAAGATAAAATTTGATTTTTAACAAAAGAGGAAATACAACAAGATAATATAAGATTTAAAAAGATAGAAAGATTTTGTTTTTTGTTTTAAAGAAAATAAATCCTTAAAAAAAGATGAGAGGGATAATTGATGAATTATCTAATTAAATAAATTAATTAGATACACATGAGTTCCAATTTTGGAAATAAAGCGAGAGGATCTTTTAGGATTTTATTAATTAAATAAATATTTGATTTATTTAATTAATGTTGGATTTATGATTTCATTAATTAAATATTATTTAATTAACATTAGAAAAATAGAGAGATTATGAATAGAAATGATTTAATTAACATTAGAAGAACATAGAGTATGAATATAAAGGGAATAAATGAAATTAGTCAAATAAATAAGATTTATTTAACTAATTAAATGATGACATGAGTACCTAGGGAAAAACATGCTACAAGATGTCTAAATGATGTAATATTTTTATAAGGTGTTGTAAGGGGACATTTTTGGGTGTCTACATTTTTCCCCTCTCTGAGATGATGTTTGAGATAATGAGATTTGTGTCGAGTAACATCATTTCAAAGAAGCTAAGGTGTGGATAAAAGAAAAATAGATGATGATAGAAAGATAGGATGATGATGAGATGGGGAAAAGGATGGGATGATGATGATATTGTAGACACCTAAAAATGACTTAGGTATGCGACCACTATTTTACCACCTTTTGTTATAACATGATTATAACTTTGTAATTATGTTTCTAACCCACATTCAACTATTAATTAAATAATTTATAATGATTTAATTCATTCGGGATCTTCCATTCTTCATGATTATTAAATAAATAAATCTTATTTATTTATTTAATATGTCACTAATTATCAAAGTCTTCTTACAATTATATAAAGTCTCATTTATTTAATTAATCTTTATCATTAATGTCCTCCTGATTATTAAATAAGTATATTTTAATATATTTATTTAATATGTCACTAATTCCTAAATCTTCTCGTAATTAAATAGATTCACTAATTTATTTAATTAATTAACTATCTCTTCTAAATTAAATAATTATTATTAATTATTTAATTGCCTTATGTGACATTTCCCTTTTTTTTAAATAAATAAAATAATTTATTTAAAAATGACTTCACATTTGTTAACTGATTCTTCTTTTAGTAATTAATTGCAAAAGTCAATTACTCATTATCTCAAAAATCCATATTTTTGAATTAATTTAATTCAAAATGGAATTATTCTTCTACAAATCAAGTAATTGCTAAAATTATTGATTTTCTAAAATCTCATCTCCTTATCTCTTGTTTTTTACTAATTTCATCTCAAGGTCACGTTTATTCTCCACCATTGATTTAATTTCTTAAATTAAATCTTGTCCACACATTTTGGGATTGTTGCCCTAACCCTAATTGAGAGTTGTCACTTTGAATCTTAACCTTCGATTCTAGGATATTTCTCAATCTCTCATCTCATCCATCCGTTTAAGATTGCATTTTCTATAAAATGATAATCTTGATCTCATTTTGGGGGATCTCTTATTATTTTTATAATCACATTATTGTCATTTTCTATTATCATATCATCTTTTAGGCTTACTAATAACTTGCATAATAGAATTAAATTTCTAGTTTGCATAGATATTTAGAGTTCGCTCACATACACAATCTGAGGGCATCCATTATCACAACAAGGCCAAGGAGATGCAATGGAAATCATTCATGGAGCATAGGAATGGGTGAGATCTTTCTAGTTTGTTTCATTTCTTGTTATTTCTCCTTTGCATTCGATTGCTTGATGATTTTACTAACTTGCATGTGTTACTAATCCAGTTTTGACCTTGTAAAAAATATATACGTCATTACATTGGTGAACCCGACCCACTAACACATTTTTGCAGGTTCTCATACGGCCTTGGATTTTCTTTTGTAGGTACAGAAGTATAGAATGACGCAACCTCCAGCCTACACGACGCAAGTGCTCTATCACACCGCATTTGCGCTTGTGAACGATGTATACGACCTATCGCAACACATATGAGATCACGAACAACGCATTTGACATCATGCAATACATTTGACAGACCCCGAACCGCATCTGCTCGACCGAGCCACATCCGCTCTACCAAGCCGCATCTGCCATTTCGCACCGCAAATGATTGGTTCTTTTGATTATTAAATTGTTATCTGGATCCGACGCGACCACGGCCAGTCATATTTTTTTTTATGCGGATTAAAATTAACCAATCCTAGGATAGGCACTTTAATTTGGAATTTATCAATCCTAGGATAGACATTTTATTTTGGAATTTACCAATCCTAGGATAGTCACCAATTTTTTTATTTTTGTTTGGTTAAAATGAACCCCATGCTTGTTGTGAAGCAACATCTTCACTTAGTGTAGAAAAATTTCATTTGGGTTTAAAACTGAACAACTTGTCTATTGTGCTTGATTGGGTAATAGGTATATTCTCTCCCCTTTACTGGGTGACCAAAAAACCAGACTTACCCATTTTATCTTTATGCATTTTATTTTTTTATTAAAACCTTTGGAAGGCCTATCGTAGTGGGAAAAATGTACTCACCCTATGGGAACAACCTAAGTGGGAACAACCAAAGCTAGGTTTTCCAACCCACTATAATCAAAAGTGAATTTTGGGGAAACCCATATTCAACGAAAGTGGCAAGATAACCATCCCCAAAATCTTTGTTCTAAAGATTGGGAGGTCTCCTAAGGGAGTTTATCTATTGCCATGCCGAACGAAAACCTTTACTAAGAACCATAGTGTAGAAAGCCAGCCGTGTCAGTATGCTGACATTATTTCAATCACAGTGTAAGGGGAGGGAAGAATCTGGCACCAAGACACTCACCATATAATCGCCATGGATTGTTTGCTCAAGGGATTCGGTATCCACTTCCTTCACCTTGAGTACGCACCTGGAAAAGATAAAAACACAGGCACCCTCTAGGGGTTGACACGACTGTGTGAGTCGACGCGATTTTAAGATGTGGGTTGTGATTGCTATGATGACCTTTTGACTATTAAGAGTGAGTCTGCTTGAAGTGTCTTTTTGTTCAAATACCAATGAAAACAAAAAAGGGTCATGCTTGATCCTTGAACATACACTCAATGTTTTAGTTTCTATGTGTTTGCCCACTGTTTTCAAACAAACTTCAACAAACTAAACATCAACAATCGGGGTCCAAACTTGTCAAATTGGCAAAACTGTTTTCTTTTTTTTCCAAAATTTGCTTGATGCGACACAAGTGCTATGTTAAACCGCAATTGCCATATTTTGAGCTGCATTCGCTTTGATGGGTTGCATTTGAAACATCATGAGTTGCATTCTCATTGTTGAGCCACAATTGAAACACATTTAGCCGCATCTGCTATACTGCACCACATTTTCCAGTATCAAGCTGCATTCGCTATACTGCACCTCATTTTCCAGTACCAAACCACATTAAGTATCTTGAGTCGCATTTGAGAAATATCAATCTGCATTCACCAGATTGTGTCACAATCGACACTTTCTGAACCGCATTCATCTCGGTGAGCCGCATTCGCTCTGTCATACCACATTCGCTGCGACGCATTTGCGAAGAATTTCAAATCATCTTTTCACTCTCAAAACTGAAAGTTCACAGCTTGTCTTAAATTCAATCCAGTCTTCCTTCACTGTTACAGTTCAAAAATTAGACACTGAATTGCTCAACTTCCCTTCAAACATTGCATTTTAGGTACCATTTTTAGGATCACAATAAGGTTCCCTTTCTAGTCCATTAGATTGCATGAGTAAATTCACCATCTCTTTAGACACTTACATTTTGCAGATTTTAGGAGTTAACTCTTACCATTCATTGTCAAAACGTTGCACTCAATAGTAGGTTATCATTGGACCCAATTACCCTTTGTCATTTGTCAAAACTTTTGTGAATTATTTCCCACTCAATAGTCTAGTGTGGAAACTTCACTTTGTCCTCTTTATAATCCTTTTATGGTCCATTGGTCTTCCAAACTTGAATCATTGCAAAAAATTTGTTTGCTCAAGGTGTCCTCTTTAAATCCCTCAATAGTAAGTACATCTTAGGCTCCTTTAGTTGCATATCATTTAGCATCTCCATTTTAGTATCACACCATTTGCACCCACAAGTCTTTAGTT
Source organism: Sequoiadendron giganteum (assembly GCA_007115665.2). Classification (NCBI taxonomy): domain Eukaryota; kingdom Viridiplantae; phylum Streptophyta; class Pinopsida; order Cupressales; family Cupressaceae; genus Sequoiadendron; species Sequoiadendron giganteum. The sequence goes on from CM021110.1 coordinate 43,369,157, forward strand.
TCATTTTGGTCTCACTTGCATTTCATAGCATTCCTTTAAAATCCAAAGAAACCAAAAACATAGTATCATACTTAGATCATTCTCTCCATCATTCCACATTGAGAAAAATGTTTATGGTTGAAACTAGATTATAGAAAAAGAAAAGACTCATGGATTCCTTTAGACAATACACCAACTTTCTTGATTTTACAACTAGCATGGATTCATTCCCTAATGCCATGAACAATCCTTGTTTTGACATGGGAAATTCCAACATCAATCCTTTCAGTGAAATGAACATCCCACCATATCCATCGCATATTTTTGAACCATTTATCCGATGAGATCAAAATGGGGAAGTCTTTGAAGAAGACTTATTAGCTGCTGCCCAACATCCAAAAGTTGCTACTTTTGTGGAAGAAGTAGTCTTAAATGACTCTTCTAGATTCCTAGCTATGCTCCTTGACCAAGGGGCTAAGTTACCAAAGGGATTTCATCTTGACACTCTTAGAGAAACATCTCCAAATCCCTCATCACACAATCCTTCCATGGGAGTCTCTTCACAAAATGTCATCAACACCATCAATGCTACCTCCCTTGGGCATACTACCACCGCAGCCAACACAATGTCTATTGGGGGATCATCTACCCAAACCAACACTACATCACAATCCATCCCCCAACAAACATCCACCATCCCTTCACAAACAATGGGTACTACCACCTCAAACCTCATTGGAACTACATCTAGTTCCATGAGTACATCAACAAATCTGTTATTAGGTTCTTCAAATGCTATGGCAACCAACTCATCCAACCCTTTTGGGAGAAATAAATTAAGAGTTGTCATACAAGGTACTCAACCTAATCCCTCACAGGTTAATACAAATATTCCTATGGGCCAAAATACCAACGTTCCTCATGGAAACAACTTATCATTTGGGAAAGGCAATCAAGGCCCTCATTCCTTCACCCCATTTGGGCATCAACAAGCTCAAAATAAACAAGGCCCTCAATCCTTCACTCCATTTGGGCATCAACATGCTCAAAATCAACAAGGCCCTCAAATTCAATCCAACATGGCAGGATCTCACATCCCCACTTATGCCTCTCAAGTTCATACACAACAGCACATCCCTCATCAAAACATTCATTTCCAACAACCGCATAATCAAAACACTCATTTTGCTCACTGACAACCAATTCCAAATCAACACATCTCATCACAACAGTTGGGGACTCAAGCTGTCCCTATCACCAACATGTGTGATACTACCAACCATCACATGGTAGAAGCACTCACACTCCAACTCGTTGCTCTTCAAATGCAAGTGGAGACCTTGCAACAATCCAACAAAAAGTCATACATATCACATGACTTGTGTCCATATCCATTTGACACAACCTTGTATATGCCACCCTTTCCTCATGGATATGTAGTACCTCATTTTCCCAAATACAAAGGCAAAACAAACCCCATTGAACACATAAGAGAATTCACCACTAGTTGCATGGACATTGCATATGAACAAACTTATCACATGAGACTTTTTTCTAGAAGTCTCGCAGGTCATGCACTAGAATGGTTCTCGCTATTGCCTAAGGGAATCAAAACATGAGATGAATTGGAAAACAAGTTTGTTGAAAACTATGCCTATAACATTGACACGGATATCGACATTGCCTCCTTATGTAGACTTACCCAAGAGGATGCAGGAGAGACTTTTATTCCAGTTTTTCAAAGATGGAGAACCCTAGCAAGCAGATGTCTGGTAGAAATGCTTGAAAAGGAGAAAGTCACCATGTTTGTACAAACTCTCCTAGGACCATTAAGGTATGGCTTACAAGTTCATTGTTGCACCACCTTTGTTGACCTTGTTGAAAAGGGTGTCCAACTTGAGAAATCCTTGATCACTAAAGGCGAATTAAAATATGGTAGAAAAACCATCAACACCACCACAAATAATAACCCAAGTAGCTCAAATGACAAAACCAAATACTGGCTTAAGAACAAGCATATCACAAACGACGGTGTAGTTGATGCAAAAACCGCCAATTCAATAGGTCATGTACTCACAATCAAAGGAGTACAAAATCAAAATGCACCTGGAACTACACCGACACCAACTGCTAATGCTATCCAAAGCAATCATGTGCAAACTAATCAAAGGCAGCTGCGTCAACCCCAACAATTCTAAAAACTCACATACACCCCTTTGGGTGAACCTATTGAAAATGTCCTGAAGAAACTTTTTCAAAACGGCGTTATAACGCTGGAAGAGCCAAAACCGTATGACCCTGGTTAGTTCAAGCCATCATGGAGGGATGACAGTGCATTTTGTGATTACCACCGTGCCAAAGGGCACAAAACTTCCTCTTGTCGTCAGTTGTGAAATCTTGTACAAGACCTCATCGAGAACCACACCATTGAGTTAGGTGGTCAATCATTTACATCCAATGCGGACCATACTATTCACAAAAACCCACTGTAGGATCATGGTAAAGCTTCCTCATCTGGCACAAAGAATACCAACAATCAAGCCAACCACATCCGTCCGACCTACAATACTGTTCGTCCTGCGTACAATTATCCCGGTGGTACCATTATTAACAATCTTTGCGCTGCTAATGAAGATAAATGTGTTAATACCATTACCATTAAAAAGACCCCGGAATGCAATGTTACCACGCGTAAAGGCAAGGTCACTATCCCAGGTCCTTCTGCACGTCAACCTAAAATCACCATACCTGGTCCATCCGCTAGACAATCAAACCCAAAATTGGAGTTTAACCTTATCGAGAAATTAAATAAAACACATGCTTAAATATCCATCCTCGAACTACTTCGTATTTCACTCGCACATATGGCCATCCTGGATAAAGTCCTACAAGATTCGTCCGTCCCAACCAACATTGATGTCAACCACTTTGAGACTATGGTCAGATATCTAAATTTGCCTCATCACATCACCTTTTCGGATAGTGGCTATTACTCGCCCAAACCATCTCATAATGATGCCCTTCACATCGAGGTTTTTGTCCACAAACATAAGGTTAGATGAGTCTTAGTAGATGGCAAAGCAGGATTGAACATCTTCTCTCTAAAATTGGTTAAAGCTCTTGGTTTCTCTGATGCATGTGTAGATGCTAGCAAGAGCATCGTCATCAAGGCATACGATGATGAAGAACACGCTTCTAAAGGCGTCATTACAATTCCACTCTGGGTAGGACCAGTTATCATAGATACAACATGTCAGGTCTTGGATCATGACATACACTATAATATCTTACCTGGTCGTCCCTGGACTCATGCTCTAAAGGCCATTCCATCCACATACCACCAATGCCTGAAATTCCCTTTTGATGGTACTGAGATCACTATCCCAGGAGATCTCGATCCATTTCAATACTGTACCAACCTACGAGCTACTGCTGAACACCAGGTACCCATCAATCAAGAAGCCTTATCTTCCACCTCATCCAAATATATTGACCCATCGACACTCACAAAATCATCCATTCCATCACCTTCTACCACACCATCTTCCTCGGCCTCCATACCAAGTAAAAACTTTCAGATCCAGGACCTTGGTTGTGGAGAGTTCAAATTGATTATGGCTTACTATATCACCACAATACCTAAGCCGCCTAAAGTCTATGGTAGACTATGTTTCGCAGTTGAGCCCAAAACGAATTTCAAGGTTCCGCCAAAAAGATTTTTTTACACTGTGGGGCCATATGGGTAATGAAGTCATCGATGACATAGCTAACTAGATCTACAAAGACCCTGAGGAGTTACCTCCACTACCAATGCACCTCTATGGAAAAGGCTATGATATATGCAAAGCCCTAGGTTTTGATGGCACAAGCGGTCTTGGAAAGGATGGCAATGGAAGGAGGGAACCTATTATCATGACTGTAAGACCAAGGTACATAGGGATAGGGTTTGACCAATTTAGAACTGATGATCAACGTACCCATGAATTTTCAAGTAAGGACGTAACGGTGACAGAAAGTGTTGAGACATGCGAAGAATCCCTTACCGAAACTGACTCAAATGAATGGGAATGGGGATCTGAAAAAACCCTAAGTGACTATGATATTGAAGAACTATTCTTGGATCTTGGTCAACTCCCTTTTGAAGAACGATTCTTCCAGGAATATAACATTGACCCTATTGACCGACATTCCAAAAAGAAGGAATGGGTAAGCATTCCTTGGAATCCGGAAGAACATAAGGTATCATCGGTAACACCTGAATCATCCCACCCCATTCCTGAGCCCACCCATGAGCCTAACTTATCTGAGCCCACTATCCATACTTCTGAAATGCCAACCACTAGTCACGATGGTGATAATTTTATCCCATATTATGATTTTGAATTTGATTCATCTGATTCAAAGTATGGGCCATCCATTGCATCTGACACAGAAGTTGAAATTGACAACTTTTCCTTTACACTTGAGGCATCAATTTGCACACTTTTTGCATCCTCCCCATCTTTTACCAACACTGATAATGGGATCCCCCTTGTTTAGCCACAACTGATTGACTGGGACCAACAAGATCCACGAGCGATGGACATTTTTCAGAATGATGAGACAATCGCAGAATTCATGGGACTTCGAGAAGGTATTCCATGGGGTGATCACAAAATAGGGTTTTCCATTGATCTAGATTGTGCAGCTTATTTCGGGGAGACTGTGCAATCCTCCAGTCGCAAAAATACAAAGAATAAAAAAGAAAAAGAAATGTCTTTAGGTGAAAACCGCAAGGCACCTTCTGACAGTAGAATAGTAAAAACAAAGGACGTATCTAAAGGTGAAAACCTCTATGAGGCACCTAAGGATGGAGGATTGGACTTTTTTCCCGTGACACAAGAAAAATCAGCTATGCTCATTAAAGACACAATGGAAGTTAACATAGCCAGACCAGAGAATCCCAAAATGATTCTCTTGGCCGCATCTTTGTCAAACGAAGAAAAACCTGAATTTCAACAATTCTTCACAGATAGGAAAGTTAACTTCGCATGGTCATATGCTGACATGCCAGGCCTTGATTTAGAATTGGTTTTACATCATCTTCCTTTAATCCCAGGAATCAAGCCGGTCAAACAAAAGTTGCACAAAATGCATCCACAGATTGCACTACTTGCTAAGGTTGAACTAAAGAAGTTACTGGATGCTGAGTTCATAAGGTCAATAGACTATGCTAATTGGATATCCAACATTGTCCTTGTTACAAAGCCAAATAGACAAATCCGTATCTGCACGGATTTCAAAGATTTAAATAAGGTTTTCCCAAAGGATGACTTCCCCTTACCAAATATAGACATGATTATTGACCTCACAGCAGGGTACAAGATGCTATCCCTCATGGATGGTTTCTTGGGATATAACCAAATTTGAATTGCAACAAAGGATCAACACAAAACAACATTCACTTGCCCTTGGGGAACATACTGTTGGAATGCCATGCCTTTTGGCTTAAAGAATGTAGGCACCACATACCAAAGGGCTATGACAACAATCTTTCATGACATGATGCATATCCTAATGGAAGATTATGTGGATGACCTATTGGCAAAATCATTGACACGGAAAGAACATCTCAAAGTCTTGGACAAAATTTTTAGATGGCTTGAGGATTACAAGGTTCGATTAAACCCAAAGAAATGTGTCTTTGGAGTCACTTCAAGCAAGCTATTGGGATACATAGTTTCGTGACGAGGCATTGAGGTTGACCCAGCAAAAGTAAAAGCAATTCTAGACATGCCTCCTCCAAAAGGGATCACTGAGTTGTGACCACTTCAGGGCAAATTGTCGTCTATCCGCCGCTTCATCGCATAGTTAGCAGACAAGTGTCAACCATTTCAATATCTGTTACGCAAAAGAATTCCTTTTGTATGGATGGATAAATGCCACATAGCCTTTGAACAAATTAATGAATATCTATTGACACCACCAGTGTTGATGCCACCTATTGAGTGCAAAGCATTGATCCTGTATGTCTCTGCAATGACAAATGCATTGGGGGCATTATTGGCACAAAATGACAATGAGGAAAAAGAATGAGCCATATACTACATCAGTCGCACACTGATAGGATATGATCTCAACTACACAACCATTGAATGGGAATGCCTTGCAGTTATCTTTGTGGTGTAGAAACTAAGACATTATATGTTGAGCCATCAAACACATTTGGTAGCCAAGATTGACCCACTAAAGTATCTTCTAAATTGAGCAGCATTGACAGGTCGCTTGGCGAAGTGGGTCATGATATTAAGCGAGTATGACATACAATATGTAGAATGCAAGGCAATAAAAGGTCAAGTAATAGCAGATCAA
>CM021110.1:43375586-43421554 GCA_007115665.2 Sequoiadendron giganteum
TTTGTGGTTGGTTGTTTTTGAGTTATTCCTAAACTATAAAGGAAAGATTTTTTTGTCTTTCAATGGATTCTACTTCTTATTTTTTGTAAGTATCTATATAATTTTTAGATTGTATAGTTAATTCTTCTCAAACTCAAATAAGAAATATTGTAAATCTTTGCTCTATAATAACAACATATGACCTGAATACACATTGTATTTTATCTAGTGTTGACCATCAGTTTATCATTCTCTCCATTGTTATACCTGCTACCTTTGAATCAAGATAATCAAGGATTACCTTTTGGTTCCCATATCACATTTTATTTTATGAATACATGAATTGTTTGCTTCTATTCAAGGAATGGATTAATTTTTCTTTTAGTTCATTTATCTATTGTTGTGGTGCTGCAATATGGATCTTCAAGTAGTTTGATAATATTTTTTATTTGTTGGTTTCTTATTGCAAGGTTATTAGAAGCCAAAGGTTGGTTTGTTGTAGAAATTTTACTTCATTTCTAGAGTTTGTGTGGATAGTCAATCTAGATCTTAAAGCTTAAATATTTGATAGAATCAAACATAAAACCAATTAAAAAACCTTTACTTTTATGTATTTTATTTTTTATGCCCACTACCACACTACAAAGAACCACAACAAATATAGAGGGTCACAAGGATGATCTATCCCATCCAGTTACCTTCTACCATACTAGTGTGATGATTCTATTATCAAAGGCATCATTGTAAGGAATTTTAATTTGTTGAATTATGTTATAGGGGAACCTACCTTGGTTTTGCAGATCCTAAAGTGTAGAGGAGAAATAGTAAAACCTATCTCCTATTCGTTGGCCATTGACCTAGGGTTTTTGAGTATAAGAAGTAGCTAATATTTAAGAAAATCCAGGCAATCAATTGAAAACACCAACAATACCTACATACACATACTATGGGTATACATCAATGTATCTATATATGCTCATATATGCATATATAAATACACATATATGTATAATTATACCAATAGAATAATGTATCTAAATATACATATCTATGTGTTATATATTATACTTTGTTATTTTATGTTGGTAATAGTTAAATATGCACATGATAATGGAAGCATGATGGGTGATAGCTGGTATTGGTTATTTTATCGCTCTTGGTTAATTGGAAATAATGCCAATAAATCATGGTGTGATATATCCATCTCCAAATTTGTATATTATCAACAACACTTTGCGGCATAAAATTTTAAATACTTTGCATGTATTTTAATTGTATTTAAAATGTATTAAGTGGTTGATTAAGCCACGGTATTGGGAGGGGGGAGTATATTACGCAAATGAAACATGGTACAACCATATTACAATTGGGTTGCAAGAGAACAACCACTAAGGTGGCGACGTATGACAGATATCTTATATTTTCTAAACTACCGCCCAATGTGGAAATGTCTATGTGGGAATTGGCATTGTAACCAACTTTTGATCTACTCAAATATTACCCTTTCATCATAGAAAATGTAGCTTTTATCTTGTTGTTGGTAACCACTTGCAACTAATTTTAAAAGGGATGTAACCATTGCTTGGTCATGCAAGATGATTTGGCCAAGGTAGTTACTTCTTGGAGTGCTTAAATGATTTAAAAAACACTTATCTTTTCCTTATCAAGAATCCAAGTTAGTGAGCTCACACCAAGGGGAGAAGTAGTTAGTTATTGGGGTTGGAAAAAAATGAATTTGGTGAGTTCGAGAGGGGGAATAATTATCATTTTTCATCACTTTTCATTTGGGGAAAAGAAAAATAGTTTTGGATAGCATGGAAAAGATGAGTTCTAAGCTAATAGTTAAAAATAAAAATAGAGTGTGATACCTGTGAAGGGTTGCCACCTTCGAAGCTACTATAAGCTAGCTCAAATAGTTGAGTCTATCGCGTTCTTGGGAAATAACTTAGTGTTTGGCTATGTGATAAGTAAGAGAAGAAAATATATTGCATAAATTTTAACATTCAATATTCTAAACTCCAAGTGTTGAGTACGAACACCAGTAAATAGGCAAGTAATTTCCTTATTGGAATGACAATGATTTTTCTAAAACCAGTATTGGGGAGATCATGACTATAATCTTTCTTATGCAAGTATTTTTTTCTTATTTTAAATATTTCCTATTGAAATATTTTTCTTGGGTTAATTGGAAAGAATTAGTAAGGAGTAATCTTACTCTTAAACCCTCTTTTGCAAGGAACTAGCTATGAAAGGAGCTTGAAATTTTCCACTTAAACTTTGAGGTTCTTTATTTATTTTTGAAAGGAAATTTCTTCTCATTTTTCCAGTAGGTAAGATTTTGGGTAGAATAAATTATAAATCTAGTGCATTAAGTAATCTATAGTGAACAAAAGTTGAACAACATTTTCTTGGTCATTATTGAACCAAAACTTATATGGCTAAGAACAAAAGAATTGGTAGAAAATTTTAAAGCACAGTCAAGTCCTAGTACTTTGATAAAGATGCCTACTCGGTGCAATATGTAGTTATTCTCGTATTCTTTTATCAACTTCTTGTTGAAAGACTTTTTCTTTTAAAATAAAATCTCTTAAAGCAAGACCTTGTTAGGGTAAAAATCTTAATTTAGGGTAAATGCATAAACATCAATAACGAGACCCCAACAACCACAATGAAGCACACGACAAAATGAAAAAAGAAATAATAAATAATAATGCAAATTGATCTTCATATTATGCTCGATTTATCTCCATTTCTCTTCTCAACCTTGCATGAGAATGCAAGATTTTGAAGGTTTGATTGTTGGAGGAATGTTGGTTGCTCAATTCAGCATCATAACAATATGATGAAGGTATAAATGGAGGATGATAGATAGAGATGGATGAAAGATTCAAAAATTATTTTGACAGCATAAGGATGCTTGAAGAATCGAACCCCCTGATGGCTTCTGAGAGGCTATATTTATAGAGCTTTGATGTGGACGAAGATAAAATTTGATTTTTAACAAAAGAGGAAATACAACAAGATAATATAAGATTTAAAAAGATAGAAAGATTTTGTTTTTTGTTTTAAAGAAAATAAATCCTTAAAAAAAGATGAGAGGGATAATTGATGAATTATCTAATTAAATAAATTAATTAGATACACATGAGTTCCAATTTTGGAAATAAAGCGAGAGGATCTTTTAGGATTTTATTAATTAAATAAATATTTGATTTATTTAATTAATGTTGGATTTATGATTTCATTAATTAAATATTATTTAATTAACATTAGAAAAATAGAGAGATTATGAATAGAAATGATTTAATTAACATTAGAAGAACATAGAGTATGAATATAAAGGGAATAAATGAAATTAGTCAAATAAATAAGATTTATTTAACTAATTAAATGATGACATGAGTACCTAGGGAAAAACATGCTACAAGATGTCTAAATGATGTAATATTTTTATAAGGTGTTGTAAGGGGACATTTTTGGGTGTCTACATTTTTCCCCTCTCTGAGATGATGTTTGAGATAATGAGATTTGTGTCGAGTAACATCATTTCAAAGAAGCTAAGGTGTGGATAAAAGAAAAATAGATGATGATAGAAAGATAGGATGATGATGAGATGGGGAAAAGGATGGGATGATGATGATATTGTAGACACCTAAAAATGACTTAGGTATGCGACCACTATTTTACCACCTTTTGTTATAACATGATTATAACTTTGTAATTATGTTTCTAACCCACATTCAACTATTAATTAAATAATTTATAATGATTTAATTCATTCGGGATCTTCCATTCTTCATGATTATTAAATAAATAAATCTTATTTATTTATTTAATATGTCACTAATTATCAAAGTCTTCTTACAATTATATAAAGTCTCATTTATTTAATTAATCTTTATCATTAATGTCCTCCTGATTATTAAATAAGTATATTTTAATATATTTATTTAATATGTCACTAATTCCTAAATCTTCTCGTAATTAAATAGATTCACTAATTTATTTAATTAATTAACTATCTCTTCTAAATTAAATAATTATTATTAATTATTTAATTGCCTTATGTGACATTTCCCTTTTTTTTAAATAAATAAAATAATTTATTTAAAAATGACTTCACATTTGTTAACTGATTCTTCTTTTAGTAATTAATTGCAAAAGTCAATTACTCATTATCTCAAAAATCCATATTTTTGAATTAATTTAATTCAAAATGGAATTATTCTTCTACAAATCAAGTAATTGCTAAAATTATTGATTTTCTAAAATCTCATCTCCTTATCTCTTGTTTTTTACTAATTTCATCTCAAGGTCACGTTTATTCTCCACCATTGATTTAATTTCTTAAATTAAATCTTGTCCACACATTTTGGGATTGTTGCCCTAACCCTAATTGAGAGTTGTCACTTTGAATCTTAACCTTCGATTCTAGGATATTTCTCAATCTCTCATCTCATCCATCCGTTTAAGATTGCATTTTCTATAAAATGATAATCTTGATCTCATTTTGGGGGATCTCTTATTATTTTTATAATCACATTATTGTCATTTTCTATTATCATATCATCTTTTAGGCTTACTAATAACTTGCATAATAGAATTAAATTTCTAGTTTGCATAGATATTTAGAGTTCGCTCACATACACAATCTGAGGGCATCCATTATCACAACAAGGCCAAGGAGATGCAATGGAAATCATTCATGGAGCATAGGAATGGGTGAGATCTTTCTAGTTTGTTTCATTTCTTGTTATTTCTCCTTTGCATTCGATTGCTTGATGATTTTACTAACTTGCATGTGTTACTAATCCAGTTTTGACCTTGTAAAAAATATATACGTCATTACATTGGTGAACCCGACCCACTAACACATTTTTGCAGGTTCTCATACGGCCTTGGATTTTCTTTTGTAGGTACAGAAGTATAGAATGACGCAACCTCCAGCCTACACGACGCAAGTGCTCTATCACACCGCATTTGCGCTTGTGAACGATGTATACGACCTATCGCAACACATATGAGATCACGAACAACGCATTTGACATCATGCAATACATTTGACAGACCCCGAACCGCATCTGCTCGACCGAGCCACATCCGCTCTACCAAGCCGCATCTGCCATTTCGCACCGCAAATGATTGGTTCTTTTGATTATTAAATTGTTATCTGGATCCGACGCGACCACGGCCAGTCATATTTTTTTTTATGCGGATTAAAATTAACCAATCCTAGGATAGGCACTTTAATTTGGAATTTATCAATCCTAGGATAGACATTTTATTTTGGAATTTACCAATCCTAGGATAGTCACCAATTTTTTTATTTTTGTTTGGTTAAAATGAACCCCATGCTTGTTGTGAAGCAACATCTTCACTTAGTGTAGAAAAATTTCATTTGGGTTTAAAACTGAACAACTTGTCTATTGTGCTTGATTGGGTAATAGGTATATTCTCTCCCCTTTACTGGGTGACCAAAAAACCAGACTTACCCATTTTATCTTTATGCATTTTATTTTTTTATTAAAACCTTTGGAAGGCCTATCGTAGTGGGAAAAATGTACTCACCCTATGGGAACAACCTAAGTGGGAACAACCAAAGCTAGGTTTTCCAACCCACTATAATCAAAAGTGAATTTTGGGGAAACCCATATTCAACGAAAGTGGCAAGATAACCATCCCCAAAATCTTTGTTCTAAAGATTGGGAGGTCTCCTAAGGGAGTTTATCTATTGCCATGCCGAACGAAAACCTTTACTAAGAACCATAGTGTAGAAAGCCAGCCGTGTCAGTATGCTGACATTATTTCAATCACAGTGTAAGGGGAGGGAAGAATCTGGCACCAAGACACTCACCATATAATCGCCATGGATTGTTTGCTCAAGGGATTCGGTATCCACTTCCTTCACCTTGAGTACGCACCTGGAAAAGATAAAAACACAGGCACCCTCTAGGGGTTGACACGACTGTGTGAGTCGACGCGATTTTAAGATGTGGGTTGTGATTGCTATGATGACCTTTTGACTATTAAGAGTGAGTCTGCTTGAAGTGTCTTTTTGTTCAAATACCAATGAAAACAAAAAAGGGTCATGCTTGATCCTTGAACATACACTCAATGTTTTAGTTTCTATGTGTTTGCCCACTGTTTTCAAACAAACTTCAACAAACTAAACATCAACAATCGGGGTCCAAACTTGTCAAATTGGCAAAACTGTTTTCTTTTTTTTCCAAAATTTGCTTGATGCGACACAAGTGCTATGTTAAACCGCAATTGCCATATTTTGAGCTGCATTCGCTTTGATGGGTTGCATTTGAAACATCATGAGTTGCATTCTCATTGTTGAGCCACAATTGAAACACATTTAGCCGCATCTGCTATACTGCACCACATTTTCCAGTATCAAGCTGCATTCGCTATACTGCACCTCATTTTCCAGTACCAAACCACATTAAGTATCTTGAGTCGCATTTGAGAAATATCAATCTGCATTCACCAGATTGTGTCACAATCGACACTTTCTGAACCGCATTCATCTCGGTGAGCCGCATTCGCTCTGTCATACCACATTCGCTGCGACGCATTTGCGAAGAATTTCAAATCATCTTTTCACTCTCAAAACTGAAAGTTCACAGCTTGTCTTAAATTCAATCCAGTCTTCCTTCACTGTTACAGTTCAAAAATTAGACACTGAATTGCTCAACTTCCCTTCAAACATTGCATTTTAGGTACCATTTTTAGGATCACAATAAGGTTCCCTTTCTAGTCCATTAGATTGCATGAGTAAATTCACCATCTCTTTAGACACTTACATTTTGCAGATTTTAGGAGTTAACTCTTACCATTCATTGTCAAAACGTTGCACTCAATAGTAGGTTATCATTGGACCCAATTACCCTTTGTCATTTGTCAAAACTTTTGTGAATTATTTCCCACTCAATAGTCTAGTGTGGAAACTTCACTTTGTCCTCTTTATAATCCTTTTATGGTCCATTGGTCTTCCAAACTTGAATCATTGCAAAAAATTTGTTTGCTCAAGGTGTCCTCTTTAAATCCCTCAATAGTAAGTACATCTTAGGCTCCTTTAGTTGCATATCATTTAGCATCTCCATTTTAGTATCACACCATTTGCACCCACAAGTCTTTAGTTTCATTTTGGTCTCACTTGCATTTCATAGCATTCCTTTAAAATCCAAAGAAACCAAAAACATAGTATCATACTTAGATCATTCTCTCCATCATTCCACATTGAGAAAAATGTTTATGGTTGAAACTAGATTATAGAAAAAGAAAAGACTCATGGATTCCTTTAGACAATACACCAACTTTCTTGATTTTACAACTAGCATGGATTCATTCCCTAATGCCATGAACAATCCTTGTTTTGACATGGGAAATTCCAACATCAATCCTTTCAGTGAAATGAACATCCCACCATATCCATCGCATATTTTTGAACCATTTATCCGATGAGATCAAAATGGGGAAGTCTTTGAAGAAGACTTATTAGCTGCTGCCCAACATCCAAAAGTTGCTACTTTTGTGGAAGAAGTAGTCTTAAATGACTCTTCTAGATTCCTAGCTATGCTCCTTGACCAAGGGGCTAAGTTACCAAAGGGATTTCATCTTGACACTCTTAGAGAAACATCTCCAAATCCCTCATCACACAATCCTTCCATGGGAGTCTCTTCACAAAATGTCATCAACACCATCAATGCTACCTCCCTTGGGCATACTACCACCGCAGCCAACACAATGTCTATTGGGGGATCATCTACCCAAACCAACACTACATCACAATCCATCCCCCAACAAACATCCACCATCCCTTCACAAACAATGGGTACTACCACCTCAAACCTCATTGGAACTACATCTAGTTCCATGAGTACATCAACAAATCTGTTATTAGGTTCTTCAAATGCTATGGCAACCAACTCATCCAACCCTTTTGGGAGAAATAAATTAAGAGTTGTCATACAAGGTACTCAACCTAATCCCTCACAGGTTAATACAAATATTCCTATGGGCCAAAATACCAACGTTCCTCATGGAAACAACTTATCATTTGGGAAAGGCAATCAAGGCCCTCATTCCTTCACCCCATTTGGGCATCAACAAGCTCAAAATAAACAAGGCCCTCAATCCTTCACTCCATTTGGGCATCAACATGCTCAAAATCAACAAGGCCCTCAAATTCAATCCAACATGGCAGGATCTCACATCCCCACTTATGCCTCTCAAGTTCATACACAACAGCACATCCCTCATCAAAACATTCATTTCCAACAACCGCATAATCAAAACACTCATTTTGCTCACTGACAACCAATTCCAAATCAACACATCTCATCACAACAGTTGGGGACTCAAGCTGTCCCTATCACCAACATGTGTGATACTACCAACCATCACATGGTAGAAGCACTCACACTCCAACTCGTTGCTCTTCAAATGCAAGTGGAGACCTTGCAACAATCCAACAAAAAGTCATACATATCACATGACTTGTGTCCATATCCATTTGACACAACCTTGTATATGCCACCCTTTCCTCATGGATATGTAGTACCTCATTTTCCCAAATACAAAGGCAAAACAAACCCCATTGAACACATAAGAGAATTCACCACTAGTTGCATGGACATTGCATATGAACAAACTTATCACATGAGACTTTTTTCTAGAAGTCTCGCAGGTCATGCACTAGAATGGTTCTCGCTATTGCCTAAGGGAATCAAAACATGAGATGAATTGGAAAACAAGTTTGTTGAAAACTATGCCTATAACATTGACACGGATATCGACATTGCCTCCTTATGTAGACTTACCCAAGAGGATGCAGGAGAGACTTTTATTCCAGTTTTTCAAAGATGGAGAACCCTAGCAAGCAGATGTCTGGTAGAAATGCTTGAAAAGGAGAAAGTCACCATGTTTGTACAAACTCTCCTAGGACCATTAAGGTATGGCTTACAAGTTCATTGTTGCACCACCTTTGTTGACCTTGTTGAAAAGGGTGTCCAACTTGAGAAATCCTTGATCACTAAAGGCGAATTAAAATATGGTAGAAAAACCATCAACACCACCACAAATAATAACCCAAGTAGCTCAAATGACAAAACCAAATACTGGGTTAAGAACAAGCACATCACAAACGACAGTGTAGTTGATGCAAAAACTGTCAATGCAACAGGTCATGTACTCACAATCAAAGGAGTACAAAATCAAAACGCACCTGTAACTACATCGACACCAACTGCCAATGCTATCCAAAGCAATCGTGTGCAATCTAATCAAAGGCAGTTGCGTCAACCCTGATAATTTCAAAAACGCACATACACCCCTTTGGGTGAACCTATTGAAATTGTCTTGAAGAAAAATTTTTCAAAACGGTGTCATTACGCTGGAAGAGCCAAAACTGTATGACCCTGGTTAGTTCAAGCCATCATGGTGGGATGACAATGCATTTTTTGATTACCACCATGCCAAAGGGCACAAAACTTCCTCTTGTCATTAGTTACAAAATCTAGTACAAGACCTCATTGAGAACCACACCATTGAGTTAGGTGGTCAATCATTTACATCTAATGCATATCATATTATCCACAAAAACCCACTGGAGGATCATGGAAAAGCTTCCTCATCTAGCACAAAGAATACCAACAATCAAGCCAACCACATCCGTCCTGTCTACAATAATGTTCGTCCTACATACAATTATCCCAGTGGTACCATTATTAACAATCTTCGCACTGCTGATGTAGATAAATGTGTTAATACCATTACCATTAAAAAGGCCCCAGAGTGCAATGCCACCATGCATAAAGGCAAGGTCACTATCCCAGGTCCTTCTGCACATCAACCTAAGATCACCATACCTAGTCCGTCCACCAGATAGTCAAACACAAAATCGGAGTTCAAAATTATTGAGCAATTGAATAAAACACCTGCTCAAATATCCATTCTTGAACTACTCTGTATCTCACCCACACATAAGGCCATCCTGGATTGAGTCTTGCAAGAGTCGTCTATCCCAACCAACATTGATGTCAACCACTTTGAGACTATGGTTGGATATCTAAATTTTCCTCATCACATCACCTTTTTAGACAGTGACTATTCCTCGCCCAAACCATCTCATAACGATGCCCTTCACATCGAGGTTTCTGTCTACAAACATAAGGTTAGACGAGTCTTAGTAGATGGTGGAGCAGGATTGAAGATCTGCTCTCTAAAATTGGTTAAAGCTCTTGGTTTCTCTGATGCATGTGTAGATGCTAGCAAGAGCATCGTCATCAAGGCATACGATGATGATGAACGCGCTTCTAAAGGCGTCATTACAATTCCACTTTGAGTAGGACCAGTTATCATAGATACAACATGCCAGGTCCTGGATCGTGACATACACTATAATATCTTACTTGGTCACCCCTGGATTCATGCTCTAAAGGCCATTCCATCCACATACCACCAATGCCTAAAATTCCCTTTTGATGGTACTGAGATCACTATCCCAGGAGATCCTGATCCATTTCAATACTGTACCAACCTACGAGCCACTGCTGAGCACCAAGTACCCATCAATCAGGAAACCTCATCTTCCACCTCATCCAAATATATTGACCCATCGACACTCATAAAATCATACATTCCATCACCTTCTACCACACCATCTTCATCAGCCTCCATCCAAAGTAAAGACCTTCAGATCCAGGACCTTGGTTGTGGAGAGTTCAAATTGAATATGGCTTACTGTATCACCATAATATCGAAGCTACCTAAAGTCTATGGTAGACCATGTTTTGCAGTTGAGCCCAAAACAACTTTCAAGTTTCCACCGAAAAGTGTTTTCACACTATGGGGCGATATGGGTAATGAAGTCATCGATGACAGAGCTAACTGGATCTACAAAGACCCTAAGGAGTTACCTCCACTACCAGTGCACCTCTATGGAAAATGATATGATATATGCAAAGCCCTAGGTTTTGATGACACAAGCGGTCTTGGAAAGGACGACAGTGGAAGGAGGGAACCTATCATCATGACTACAAAACCATGGTACATAGGGCTAGGGTTTGACCAATTCAGAACTGACGATCAACGTACCCATGAACTTTCAAGTAAGGTTGTAATGGTTACATAAAGTGTTGAGACATGCGAAGAATCCCTTACCGAAACTGACTCAAATGAATGGGAATGGGGATCTAAAAAAACCCTAAGTGACTATGATATTGACAAACTATTCCTGGATCCTGGTCAACTCCCTTTTGAAAAATGATTCCGCCAGGAATATAACATTTACCCTATTGACCGACATTCCAAAAATAAGGAATGGGTAAGCTTTCCTTTGAATCTGGAAGAACATAAGGTGTCGTCGGTAATACCTAAATCATCCCACCCCATTCCTGAGCCCACCCATGAGCCTAACTTATCTGAGCCCACTATCCATACTTTTGAAATGCCAACCACTAGTCACGATGTTGATAATTTTATCCCATATTATGATTTTGAATTTGATTCTTTTGACTCAGAGTAGGGGCCATCCATTGCATCTGACATGGAAGTTGAAATTGACAACTTTGCCTTTACACTTGAGGCATAAATTTGCACACTTTATGCATCCTCCCCATCTTTTACCAACACTGACGATGGGATCCCCCTTGTTTACCCACAACTGATCGACTGGGACCAACAAGATCCACCAGTGATGGACATTTTTTAGAATGATGAGGCAATCGCAGAATTCATGGGACTCTGAGAAGGTATTTCGTGGGGTGATCACAAAATAGGTTTTTCCATTAATCTAGATTATGCAGCTTATTTTGGGGAGACTGTGCAATCCTCCAATCGCAAAAATACAAAGAATAAGAAAGAAAAAGAAATTTATTTAGGTGAAAACCGCAAGACACCTTCTGATAGTAAAATAGTAAAAACAAAGGATGTATCCGAAGGTGAAAACCTCTCTGAGGTGCCTAAGGATGGAGGATTGGACTTTCTTCCTGTGACATAGGAAAAATCAACTATGCTCATTGAGGACACGATGGAAGTTAACATAGCCACACCAGAGAATCCCAAAATGATTCTCTTGGCTGCATCATTATCAAATGAAGAAAAACCCGAATTTCAACAATTCTTCACAGACAAAAAAGTTAACTTTGCATGGTCATATGCTGACATGCCAAGCCTTGATCTAGAATTGGTTCTACATCATCTTCCTTTAATCCCAGGAATCAAGCCGATCAAACAAAATTTACGCAAAATGCATCCACAGATTGCACTACTTGTCAAGGTTGAACTAAAGAAGTTACTGGATGCTGAGTTAATAAGGTCAATAGACTATACTGATTGGATATCCAACATTGTTCTTGTTACAAATCCAAACGGACAAATCCATATCTGCACGGAATTCAGAGATTTGAATAAGGCTTGCCCAAAGGATGACTTCCCCTTACCAAATATAGACATGATTGTTGACCTCACAGCAGGGTATGAGATGCTAACCCTCATGGATGGTTTCTTGGGCTATAACCAAATCCAAATTGCAACAGAGGATCAGCATAAAATGACATTCACTTGCCCATGGGGAACATACTATTGGAATGTCATTCCTTTTGGCTTAAAGAATGAAGGTGCCACATACCAAAGGGCTATGACAACAATCTTTCATTACATGATGCATATCCTAATGGAAGATTATGTGGATGACCTATTGGAAAAATCACTAACATAGAAAGAACATCTCAAAGTCTTGGATAAAAATTTTAGACGGCTTGAGGATTACAAGGTTTGATTGAACCCAAAGAAATGTGTCTTTGGAGTCACTTCAGGCAAGCTGTTGGGATACATAGTTTCATGACGAGGCATTGAGGTTGACCTAGCAAAAGTAAAAGCAATTTGAGACATGCCTCCACCAAAAGGGATCAGTGAGTTGAGAACACTTTAGGGCAGATTGCAGTCTATTCTCCACTTCATTGCATAGTTGGTAGACAAGTGTCAACCATTTCAATATCTGTTATGCAAAAGCATTCCTTTTGTATGGACAGATAAATGCCAAATAGCCTTTGAATAAATTAAAGAATATCTATTGACACCATCAATGTTGATGCCGCCTATTGAGGGCAAGCCATTGATACCATATGTCTCTGCAATGACAAATGCATTGGGGGCATTATTGGTGCAAAATGACCATGAAGAAAAAGAAAGAGCCATATACTACATCAGTTGCACACTAATTGGATATGATCTCAACTACACAACCATTGAATGGGCATGCCTTGTAGTTGTCTTTGTGGCGTAGAAACTAAGACACTATATGCTAAGCCACCAAACACATTTGGTAGCTAAGATTGACCCACTAAAATATCTCCTGAGTCGAGCAGAATTGATAGGCCGTTTAGCGAAGTGGGTCATGATATTAAGCAAGTATGACATACAATATGTGGAGCGCAAGGCAATAAAAGGTCAAGTAATAGCAGATCAATTGGAAGATGCACCAATCCAAGCCACTCATCCACTAATAACTGATTTTCTTGATGAGTCTATCTTTCACACAGAACCAGCTTTACCATGGAAACTATACTTTGATGGGTCCCACACTGGTCATGGCTCAGGAGATGGAATATTATTTATCACACCACAAGGGGATTCAATTCTTAAATCATTTCGGATCGCTTTCCCTTGTACAAATAACATTGCAGAATATGAGGCATTGGTCAGAGGTCTCAAGATAACAATTAAATGAAAAATTCAAACATTGCTCGTATTCACGGATTCTCAGTTAGTCATCAATCAAGTGAATGATGACTATGACACAAAGGATGAAAATTTGCTTCCTTACAAATGAATAGTGGATAGTTTTCTAATGTATTTCAAAATGATTGCATTTGAACAAATCCCAAGGACATAGAATAAGGCAGCCGATGCAATGGCTATCATTGGATCTCTCCTAGACATCCCTAAGAATGTGTCACAATTTGAATTCTTAGTAGAACAGTTGTTGATGCCTACATACGATATTCCAGAGTCAGAAATGGTGTGCAAGATTATTGGTCCCAGTTCGCCTTGGTATCAGGACATCTATGACTATATTAAATCACAAACCCTCCCACCCAACCTGTCCAACAACCAAAGGAAGTCCTTTATCCGAAAAGTGGCTAGAAACACCATCATCAGTGACACCTTATATCGTCGTGGCTTTGATAACACCCTTCTTCACTGTCTCGACACTAATGAAGCCCAAACAACTTTATGAGAAGTACATGAGGGTATATACGGATCTCATTCGAGTGATCCAATGTTAGCTAGGAAAGTCACTAGACTTGGATACTACTGGTCAACATTTCAAAAAGATGCTCTTCAGTTTGTCAGAAATGCCAAGTGCATAGTGACCTAATTCATGCACCTACATAAGAATCGAGACCAATCACTTCTCCATGGCCTTTTGCACAATGGGGACTCAACCTCATGGGTAAGATCCATCCATCTTCTTCAAACAACCATAAATTCATAATCACTGCCACTGAGTATTTTACTAAGTGGATTGAAGTTGTCCTGCTCACTTACATCACTGGTAAGCAAATATCCAAGTTTATCCTAAATTACATCATTTGTCGATATGGTGTCCCACAATCCATCATCACAGATAATGACTATCCATTCAAAAATCAGGACGTTCCTGAGCTCTGTGAGCGATTCCACATCCAACACCATTTCTCCACCCCATATTAACCACAAGGTAACGGCCAAGTTGAGGCATCAAATAAAAAAATTCTTCGCATTTTGAAGAAGACCATCAATGACGCTGGCCGAGATTGGCACCTACAACTTAATCCTACTTTATGGGCCTATCGTACTAACATTCGTACCTCCACTTGAGCCACTCCATTTTCCCTGGTTTAAGGATTTGAGGCCATATTGCCCATCGAGGTCAAAATTCCTTCTCTCCAAGTCTCCTTGAAAGGAATGATTGATGATGAAGAGTACAGACATACTCACCTACATGAGCTAGAAATCCTACAAGAAAGATGACAAAATGCCTTAAATCATTTGCAGGCATATCAAAATCATCTCTACCGAAGTTGTAACAAAAGAGTAATGGTGAGAAAGTTTGAAATCGGTGACTTGGTTCTCATGCAGAACCCTAGAAATCAGGCGGACCATGAAAAGCCTGGCAGGTTTGAGGCTAATTGGCTTGGTCCTTATATCATTACTACCACATTTGGTTTCAGAGCTTATCAGTTGGCCACACCTGATGGAGAACAGCTGACAGAACCCATCAACAGCTTACATTTGAGAAAGTTCTACACATAGCATCAGAGGGCCTAGCAAAATTCAAAAATACAAAAAAAATGAAAAATAAAGAAAAAATCATCCATTGATGAAAACCTGGCAAAAAACCATCTTGGTGACATCAAAAAAAAAATCAAAAAATGGCAAAAATAGTAAAAAGAAATGAATTCATCCAATAGTGAAAACCTGGCAACCAGGCGCTTTCGATAAGTACTATGGTAAAAACCTAGCAAATAGGTGCCATGCATAGTTGATCATTGCTTCACCATCTACTATTACTCAAATTGACCTTTATCCATTTGTCATAATCACAAAGGCCCGCCACATTCATGGTATTTGTCCTTAGTCTTGTCGATTCCAGCCATGGTTAGCATTTGGTTGACATCATCCCTTGCATATCCTTGCCTTTTCCCTTTGTTTTCCTATCTCCATATCATTTGAATTGGGTAATCCCTGATCTATCTGGGGGCAAGACCTTTATCATGTAACTACAGTGGGTATCGCACATGATCCTGCAATCTGAAAAAGTCCTAAAAAAATCCTAAAAATTTGAAAAAGTCCTGAAAAAATCCTAAAAATCTAAAAAAGTCTTGAAAAAATCCTGAAAATAGATCTAAATTTTTTAAAATGTCATGATAAAATCCAAAAAAAGAGTCAAATTCAGTCTGATCAATTCAATCGATCACGTCAGTCAATCTTTATCCCAGTCTGAACTATGTTGTCTCTGCGCATTTGCTACATAGGCAAGATTCATCTTTGAATCCCCAAGACATTAGGTTAGTCTTTATAGGTTTGTCGAAACCAAATCATGATTCAAACTTTTGTCCTTTGGACAACGTCATTGGTCGTGTTGAATTATGAGGTCTCTAAGTGCACGACGTAGGCAAGGCCATCAATCGATGAGCCCCTAAGGCCACACTAGGTCAGTCCATTAGGGTTCATGACACAACAGTTTCACACATGTCAAACTATCTTCCAATCAAGAAAATCTTATGTCAATCTTGAGCTATCAGTCTATCAGAAATCTGTTTCATCAATTCAATCAATTCAACCTGTCAGCAATGACATGTAGTCAAAATCCTATCAAGACAATTTACCATGGCAAAATTTTGGGTTCTTCTTCACATGTGTCCTTCTGAAAAGCAACTCTCATCATTTCTTTATGCTTACTTATGTGTCCTTCCTAAGCATCGTCATCATCATCTGGAATTTTGATGGATTCTTCTAACTCCAAGAATCGATCTCCTAGATATCAACGTCATTCAGGATGTGTCCTTCTTGAATTTGATATCACTCAACATTTGGAAACACTTGACATTCAAACACTTGGCAAACACTTGGCAAAAAAATTTGTCTTTTGATGATTATCATGATATTAGTTTCTTATGTCTTAGGAACCATGACATATCATGATGATTATCCTTGTCTGCTTATCACTCTACTATTAGTTTCTCCAAGATGTCCTGACTGCAGGATTTAGAGAAGCAACAATGTAGTATGATGATTTTACTGTCTGTTTTCTTTACTATCATGTGGCTAGTTTCTCAAGGATGACCTAACGTCGGGATTTAGAGATGTAGCGACGTCGCATGATTGGTATGTTTTTTTCTGGCAGCTGGTCATGACAAAGTGACTAGGGGCAATTGGGTTCCTGGCATGAGTCATGATCTTCCTTGTCTGCGACTGTCGATCTACGGGATGGTTTGACCTTACACACTATTGATCTACGTCATATCATAGTGTTTGTCGGCCATCATGGCATTTTCGCCCAGTGATGATTAAAAAGCAATAACTAGGATAGTACTATAGCAAAGCTTTGAAGGATTTTAATTTTCGCACTAACATGCATATCTTTCTTCACACTAACATCAATCTTCACCTTCTTTTTCTCTCATTCTCTGATGATATCTTGTGACATACAAGAAACAAATTTGCATACATAATTGTATGAGCATTTCATATTCATGTCTACATAAATCAAATACCATAAGTCACATTTCATAACGCTATCATTTACATTCATCCATCTCACATCATAAAACCATCATTTGCATCAACATATAAGCATCATAAATAAACATTTGCATTAGCATATAGGAATCACATCATCATCACATTACATGACGCATTCATAACCACATCCATAATTGCATTCATAAACATAAGCATAATGTCCATACACCTCATATTATCATAAAAGCATTGCATAAACATATGATAAAGCATTAGAATACCATAACACATAGCATCATAGAAGCCACATCAAAACTGCATCGCATATATATCTAATCTCAAAAAATGTCATGTCACAGGATAGTCATATGATATCCCAAAAATGGAGCTCGCAGGCTCGAATATCAAAATATACAAGTGTCTAAAAAGAAAGTCCTAGGATGGCCCTCCTCTGTACCTAGGGAAAAACATGAGTACCTAGGGAAAAACATGCTACAAGATGTCTAAATGATGTAATATTTTTATAAGGTGTTGTAAGGGGACATTTTTGGGTGTCTACATTTTTCCCCTCTTTGAGATGATGTTTGAGATTATGAGATTTTTGTCGAGTAACATCATTTCAAAGAAGCTAAGGAGTGGATAAAAGAAAAATAGATGATGATAGAAAGATGGGATGATGATGAGATGGGGAAAAGGATGGGATGGTGATGCCCCCTCGAGAGGATAGGCAAGTTGGAAGAGCATGGGTATGCTCTTGAAATGGATGAAATGATAAAATATGGATAAAGAGATGGATAATACATTATGTTGCAATAAAGTGAGCAATCATGGTGTTTGATATAGCACTAGACGTTATGCACCAAGGTATAAGGACCAAGGTGACAATGTGTCTCATGCCCCAGCGTAATATAACCTTGTCTAAACATATGAGGAATTAAACTTAGAGAATTAAAGTCCTAATGCACAAAAGGTATGATGTGACCTTACATGCAAAGGATAGTGCAAAAAGCTACTCCAACATATGCAAGGTATGAATATTAGCTGGAATGATACATATTTGATACAAATGCAAGATAAAATGATCACACAAGCAAGCATGCACAAATGATTAAAAAAAAAAAGGTATTTCCCTTGTCAAGTTGTAAACCATTGATTGATTGATTGATTGATTGATGATGATAGTGATGTCATTCTAGGGAACGACATATCCCTAGATCAACACAAGGATGATGATAATTGATTGATTGATTGGTTGATTTGGTTTATGACAAGATTAGGATCAAGACCATTGATGTAATTGGATAATTTGACAAGATTGATTGAATTGATTGGTATGGATTGATGATGACTTGAATTTGGATTGTTTCTTGGATTAATTTTGAGTGGTTTTATGTATGGGGGTATGTGCAGGGTCATGATGGGCCAAAAAGTGGTGATATGTAAGTGATATGATGGCCCATGTGGCTGATGACTTTTTTTAACCCAAAATTGATGAAATGAAAAGGGTTTTTAAAGGAGATTCTCAACTTTCCACCAATATAAATTATTCTTTACTTTGAATTTAATAAATTATTATTATTAATTTTCTATTTGAATTATGACTAAAGTCTTGATTGATAGGCTGTTTGAAAAACATCTATAGCTTTCAAATGATATCACACTTTTTGAATCTGAAATATGTGTCACATTCTATGCTTTGCATACTATAGGATTAAAAAAAATTAAGATGGCCAAACATACAAGTTTTTTATATTTTTTAAGAGTAATAAAAAATTCATAATTAATTATTTACTTGGAAAAAAATTACAAAAAAATATGCATCACATCAAGACATGAGTCCTCTACTTATATCTAAAATATTATTAAAAATATTATCATTTTATTGTGGTTAGGGTGGTCAAACAGACACCTACTTCTTATTTTTTCCCTGAAATTTAAGTATTACTGCATTGAAATTTCAAATTTTCACCAAATAGATTTAAAAAAAAAAAAACCTAGTAGTTTAGAAAATACATTCAATTTTCTACAAATTATATTCTTACATATTTTTAAAATAATATAGATAACTTATTCAAATTTTTACGTCAAGTTGCCTAACTCTGATTTTCTGAATTTTCATCACCACTTAAGGGCCTATTTTTTCCATGATGATCCTGTACATACCCATGGATAAATGGATTTGATGAAGATGATTGAATGGTTAAATGGTTGGATGATGGGATTGAGGTGATGGATTGATTAGATGAAATTAGAAGTGATTGAATGGATTGATTTTATTGCTTAGATTTTTGTTGGCTATTTGATTTTTTTAATCTTTTTTAGGACCTTTTTCCATTTTTTTGTATTTTTGAAATGTTTTTGATTTTTTTGTATTTTTGAAATGTTTTGTTATTTTTTATATTTTTGAAATGTTTTGATTTTTTGGATTTTTGAAATGTTTTGAGATGACAATTTGGGTAGCTTTCATGCTAGATACCAATGACAAGGGAAAATCAAGTCTAGGTGCAAGAAAATAGATGGGATTGATGGATGAAATGGTGGGTGATAGGATAAGGGATAAAAGGATCCTGATAGATGGATGGATAAAAATGATAGGTCATAGTGAATGGAATGGATGTATGCATCATAAGATAGCAAGGATGTGATCTCCAAAGACTATGTTGCATAGAAATAACATGCCCTATTCTAGGTACAATACTTCAGATTTTTCTGAACAAAGCATATGACAATAGGATAATGATATGATTGGTTGAAAAGGATGAGGTATGTCAAGAGATACCCAAAAATCATTTCAACATTTTCCCCTATATCTTCATCAAGATCAAAAGGAGGAAGGGAGGATGAATGAACTCACATATGATAGGTAGGTATGATGGCTAAAGATGGTAGGATGGTAAGGTATAATGATATGACATGAAAATGATAGGTTGGATAGATCAGACATTGTGGCCCCAAGTGTAAGGGACATATAAGATCAACCTACTCATGACACCTGTTTACTAGGTTTTCAACATGGTACTTATCCAAGGTGTCTGTTTACTAGGTTTTCACCATTGGACGAAGGGATTTCTCTTTACTTTTTTTTTTCTTTTTTTTTTAACTTTTTTTAAAAAAAAATTTGGATAGGAGAAGGGGAATATGGATATGAGAGACTCCAGTGTCTAGTTCCATGAAAGGTGATAGTCCTACTAGATGGATATCATCGCATGGACCATGTCAAGTGTGCTCATAGATGTTGGTAAGGAATTGCATGATTTTGAGATGGATTAGGTAGATGGAAGATTATGAAAGGATTGTACAAGGATGGACGAGGAATAGTGGATATTGATGTGGATTGTATAGGACTTATGAAAAAGGATGGATGAAAGGTTTATGCAAAATCATGGACCATCAGAAGATGATTGGGAAGATATTTAGGATAGTAGTTGATGGATGGGGAGATGGAGGTATGTGGAAATAGAATCATGACCAACGATTACACACATCGTGTTAAATATTGAAGATTTTGATGGAAAGGTTGTGTAGGAATAAATGGCAATGTTTTCTTAGGAGATGGTTGATGCAATGCTTTAGGTACCCACATAGACTTAATATTTTTATGAGTTATATTTTCTTGTGGGATTGAGGAATTTGAGAATTTTTAATGGAATGAGAGTGTGGGGTGAAATGGATGGTTAGGATTTTTGAGATGTATATGCCTCATTTGACTTGATTTCCTTTTTCTTAGGGACCCAAACCATTTTAGTTTTGGCCTTTGCTTTTGGAGGTATGGGCTTATATAGATTTTTAGATGGATTTTTCTTTGATTCTTTGCTTTTTTGTCCTAAGGCATGAGGACCCTTATGATTTGTTTCTTTATAAGTAGAGGCATCAATTTTTTTTATTTTGAATCCCATGGGTATGGTGGAATGAGTGGAAGCTTCATGTTTAGATAATGTGTGCATTGATTGGTCATGATTAGAATTTTTAGAAGATTTATGGATGGATAGATAAGGGGATTGTATAATGGAGATATTAGGTGTTGGGAGTAACAAAGGTAGATTAGATGGATGGATATTAGGAGTTGGAAGCAATGGTGGAAAATTTGATGGTGGAAGGTGTACGGTCACATGCTTTTGAAATTTGTAGGATGATGGAGGTGGAAAGGAAACATATATTTCAGGTGTATGATAGGATTAATGGTGGAAATAGGACTTAGGATGGATGGAGGAAGTACCAACATATTTAGCTTGTTTTCCTTGGGGTGGGTATCCAAGGCCAAATGAGTGTGGAGGGACTTTGACATGGATGGGCTCCAAAATACCTTGTTCATGAAGTCTTAAACCTTTATCTTGGTAGTTCATGTTTTGGAGTATGCAATGGACAATGGGACTAGGTGTAGGTGGAACACTCGACACGAGTTCCTTAGTGGATGGAGAAGACAAAGTGGATAATGGTGGTTGTAGTTCTAAGGGGAAAAATTCATGAATGAGGGGGAATGACCAAGTGGATATGATGGATTTGAAATGGATTTGATGGTGGATGTGGAAAGATCATTGGGATTTTTATTAGCATTGTGTTCACTAAGATTCATGATATTTTTTTGATCTTCTATGTTGGCTTGGGAGGCATGTGTCTCATCATGACAAGTGAATATTTGTGGATCATGGATAGGACTAGGTGGAGGTGTATTTGAGATATCTTGCTCATGGATGGGAATAGGATCAAGTTTCTCATGGATAGGCTCTTCATCATTAAGGATATTAACTCGATCATAGAAAATATATAGGTTATGGATAGGTTGGATGAAAGTGATTTGATCTTGATTAGGACTAGGGCTTGATTTTTCCACATGCTTGGGAGTAGAGTCTTGATATAACTCTTGGGTTTCTTGAATGGAAGTGGAAGGGGTTGACTCTTGAATAGGCTCGACATGTTCTAGATGGTTAACAACATGGAGACATGATGGAGGTTTACTTGGGCTCAATGGGGGAGACTCTTGAATAGGCTCAAGGGGGAGACTACATGATGGGGTTGTAAGAATGGGAATGGTGTTTGAAGACTCTTTGGTAGGTATAACATATGATTTGGATGACATGGTGATGTTTGATTCCTTGATAGTAGCCCTTGTGTTACATCCTTTGTAGGTGGATGGGTGGATTTGGGTAATGCCATGGGTTTACTTTTGAAATTTTTGAATTAAGGGCATAGATTTGATGGAGGATTAGATGATTGTGGGGGTAATGAATATTTTGATGGGTTAGAAGGTAGAGAGGCCAATGTATTAGGACTAGGACATGGTGGCTTAGGGATATGACTTTAATTGGATGGTGGTATGATAAGTTATAGGGCGCATGAACTAGATTGGTGTTCCCCTTGTCAAATGGGGCATGAGAATTGAAAGGCTCTTGATTTTGTTGCCAAGGAGGACTTGGGATCCTATGTTCTTGTTATGATATGGGTGGATATGTTGATGTGGCATTGAAATGATAGGTAGATGGGTTAGGTTCAGATGATGATGAAGGTGAAACATAGAATTGTGGTTGAATGTGTTGAGGTTTGAATGTTGTTTGGACTTGTTGTGGTATGATTTTTTGTTGTGATAATGATGGAGGTGTTGCAAAGGATAATGTTTGTTGAGAGGTGGATTGATATGGGTAAGGGTTAACATTAAAAGAGGTGTGATAGGGTGATGTGGAATTGTTATGGAAGAATGTGGGATAAGGTGATATGGAATTTTTTTGATAGGTGGATGGATTAGATTGATATGGAATGGAGGGAGATGCCACATAGAAATGAGGTGGAATTGATTGATGTTGAATGAATAGAGGATGATTTTCTTGTTGGGTTTGACAAGTATCTATGAGGTATTGTACTTGTGCTATGCAATTTTGTATTTGAGGTGATTGGTTTGTTTGAAGTTGAGATTGTTGGATGAGGCCTTGGATCCCATGTATAATTTGTTGGTCTAAGGGTTGTGGTACTTGATAAAGTGATTGGATGAGGTCCTGGAATTGGGGTACTAGGTCTTCTAATGTTGGCATAGTGTAAAATTATGTTGATTGGATTAAAGAGATGATGATGATTAGGATATGATGTGGAATGACAAGATTGGATGATTTGGATGATGTGGCAAGTGTTTATTGAATTTTTTTCTCGGGAAATATCAAACACAAGATCTCAAATGTAAATGCATGAACACACACACCAAACACAATGATAAATTTATCTTTCAAGATTAAATGTTATGATGAAGCAAACACTCGAATACACAACAACAGCGTAGTTTTATTCAAATGGGTATGGACAATTAGGTCTTAAGCTGTGATGCACGAGGTTGACTAGGGATGATTTGAAAGAAAAATCCTGCCACATAGCCAGGAGAAAGGGGTAACCCACCCTTCACCTTCACTTCCCAAAGGTATAAAGTTCTTTGGGGCTTAGCCAAGAGTGACAAGATTTCAACTCCCAAAGGAGTGTGTCTTTCGATTCACACTTCGATTGAGGTTGTCCCTTGGAGGGGTGTGTTCTCCAAGCAGGCCTCCTAAGAAGGGTATGACAAAAGCGAATCAAGTGAGGTATTTTTTATCACACTCCTAGTTGTTAATTGACCCTTAGAAATGAAATGTGTGTAAGAAAACAATGGAATCACTTATTATTTTTAACCCAAATCAAGATGTGATGGAAGACAATGGTTAATTTTAGACCTAATTTTTGATATGTGATTGAAGACAAGATTTAATTTAAGAGCCCAAATCCAAATGTGTGAAAAACAAGATTAAGAGATGAAATATGAAATGAGTGAGCCTGATTATTCACTTTCCAAGTAGATGTTGTGAGTGATCCCAATGCTACACCAACTCCTTTGATGCACCTGCAAGCCACCAAATAAAAAAGAGCAAGTAAACTTGCATAGAAAAGTGTGATATGAAAAAGATGAAGTCTAATAAAAATATGATTATGATGAATTGATAAAACTGAATGGATTACATAAACAAAAAGTTTAGAAGATTTCATTCACTTTAAAAAAGAAATCGTTGAAATTGGATCAGTTTTTCTCAAGATATGTTTGTTTGAAGTTTAAATGAAATTTTGACTTTGACTGATAAAAAGCCATGAAAAATGACATAGTCACCTGCTAATTTTTGCACTGTTATGAAGTTCGTCGTGTCAAATTTTTGACACTAAATTTTGAATTTCAAAAATCCGATTTGTTATGCAAAAGTTGTGCCCATTTTAGTAAAATTATTATTTAGAGAAAATGCATTTAAAAGGTAGATTTGATTAGCCCCTAAACGCCTAAAAATAATCCCATGTGACTAAAGGCTGACTAAAAGGTGCTGAAAATTTAGCACAACCCCTTGATATCCCATATGACCAAGGGCTAAGACCCTTGAAAAATAAAAAATAAAAAAAGTTAAAATTTAAACAAATTATTATTATTTTTTTAAAGTAATCATTAAAATTAAAAGATCCAAGTTCACCAATGTAGTTAGGGTAAAAATATTAAATCAGGGTAAATGTATAAACATCAATAATGAGACCCTAACAAGTACAATGAAGCATGAGACAACATGAACATCAAAATAATAAACAATAATGAAAATCGATCTCCATATTATGCTTGATTTATCTCCATTGCTCTTCTCAACCTTGCATGAGAATGCAATATTTCAAAGGTTTGATTGTTGGAGGAATGTTGGTAGCTCAATTCAGCAGCATAACAATATGATGAAGGTGATAGATGGAGGATGATAGATAGACATGGATGAAAGATTCAAGAATGATTTTGATAGCATAAGGATGCTTGAAGAATCGAACCCCCTAATGGCTTCTAAGAGGCTATATTTATAGAGATTTGATGTGGACGAAGATAAGATTTGATCTTAGAGATGAGATTTGATAAGGATTTGATTTTTGACAAAAGAGGAAATACAACAAGATAAGATAAGATTTACAAAGATAGAAAGATTTGATTTTTTGTTTTAAAGGAAATAAATCCTAAAAAAAAGATGAGAGGGATAATTGATGAATTATCTAATTAAATAAATTAATTAGATACACATGAGTTCCAATTTTGGAAAGAAAGTGAGAAGATCTTTTAGGATTTTATTAATTAAATAAATATTTGATTTATTTAATTAATGTTGGATTTATTTCATTAATGTTGGATTTATGATTTCATTAACTAAATAATATAAATTATTTAATTAACATTAGAAGAACAGAGAGATTATGAATAGAAATGATTTAATTAAAATTAAATAGTATAAATTATTTAATTAACATTAGAAGAACAGAGGGATTATGAGTAGAAAGGGAATAAATGAAATTAGTCAAATAAATAAGATTTATTTAACTAATTAGATGATGACATGAGTACCTTGGGAAAAACATGCTACAAGATGTCTAAATGATGTAATGTTGTGATAAGGTGTTGTAAGAGGACATTTATGGGTGTCTACAAACCTCACTATTGGTCAAGAAAGACTAGACCCTAAGGTTGAGTAATGTTATTTAATGGGGAACAATTCTCAAAAAGGGGTTTTTGGTTATACTATATTACGACCAGGAAGGTCAAATTATCACCTTTGATGATATTATATATCATGTAACCCTAATATTACTTATGATATTTTGTGAACCTAAATCAGATGATGTGATATTGGGAGTTTAGAAACTCAATAAAGAGGGAGTAATCCTCTATTTGGTTTTATTATTATTATTTTCATGCTTGTATGGCGTAATGTCAGTATCTTCCTTGTGACTATGTGTATGTCATGATGATGGTATAGTGTCATCAATATTTGTCAAGAAGCCTAAGAATAGGTAAGAATATAGTCCTTATGGTTCATGTTAGAACTTGAACTAGAGGCACTAGCCTAGACCTTGTATGTTAGAGAAACGTAACAAGGGAATTCAATGTCTAGGATATTTTATCAAACTAGTCTTATTATCAATCATAGTGAGTAAACACTTTTATATGTGAATCTATTGAAATATTGGACCAATTGGTCTACAACTATTTTTAACCTCAGTAAACAAGACTACAATGTTTACCACGAAATACTAAAACCTAAAGAAAGATATATTCTTAATGGAGATCAAACCATTACTGTGGGAATTTTGTATATATAATCATTATACTATATTATGATCAAGAAGGTCAAGAAGATATCATTATGTGTCAATATTTTGTTGAATTTTTTATCTCAATAGTAGTCACTCTCAAGGGTTATGGTTAAGATTCGAGCAAGTGGTTGTAGCCAAGACCTAGGTAGTTACATGAAAGTAACTCAGGTGTTCAAGTCAGAAATAACTAACAAGCCAAATGAGTTATTTATTTAGTGAATCTAAGTCACATTCTGAGAAAGGATTCTATAATTAAACTAAACACTAGACATCCAAGACTATAATATGAAGAAGGAATCCTCAATTTAAGATTAATATTTATTTATTATATATGTGAACATTTTGTCAATAATTTTAGTTTGTGACTAAGTGAATTATGTCGATGACAGTAAGCCATCAGTAATAACTATTTGTGCATAGAGTGGGAGATCAGATACTCTCATGGTTAATACTAAGGACTTGAGTAAGTGGCAGTTGCCAAGTCCTAAGAATTTAGGAGAACATAACTTGGGTATTCAAGGTCAAAAAAATAACTAGTCAAGTCATTTACTAACTTAGTTAGTAAGAACTTGAACAAGTGGTGGTTTCCAAGGCAAGAGATGTTACGTGAATGTAACATGGGTGTTCAAAATTCAAGAAGACTTAACCAATCTAGTAGAATAATGACCTTAATGAAGATATCACTTTTTAAATGAAAATTTATATGATTATTTAACCATTGGTCAAATAGTAATTTTGAACTAATACAAGGTTAGAGAAAGTTCTCCAAGTTAAGTAGGTTAGGTGAACTAACAACTCCACTCGTAAGTAGTGGTTGAATATATTTAAAATACTTTCACAAAAGTGAGTGCAATAGTCTCTACTTGCACTTGTCGGTTCATTGTGTACTGGATACATAACTATTCAAAATTTCCATGTTCATAGTTGGAAGGTATCCATAGTTGTTTGACAATATTGGTTAAGCAGGGCACAACACTAGAGCTCAGATGGAAATACTAGGGGCTTCTTAACTATACCCTTCTTTGAAAGGTAGGGCCACTTTCAGTTAGGAAGGTGTGTGGGGGACTGTCAATCTATGGTTGGAGGTAAAGCACCTGGGTGATGCTCTCCCTCTTGTAGAGGATATGTTGAGTCTTGTAAGATAGAAAGTATCTAGATATGAGATCTCTAACCTTGTTCCTCAAAAGTTAATGGTATATCTTATTCATATGCAATAATTCATGTTGAAATGTAAAAGGAAAAATTTGGTTACTTTCTTCAGTTTGAAAAGGAAAGTAATTTTGTTATGAAAAGTTTATATATTCAATTATGCAGTTGCATTTTCAATTATTGAAAAGAAAATTTTTATATCCTATTTTTCTTCTAATGTTAATTTATTAAGTTGTATGGTAAATAAAACCAAGTAAATTCTTTGTAGAATGAGATGGTTGTTACATGGAATCAACTTTTTTGTTGATTAAAAGTAATGTGGGATTTTGTATTAAAATATTCCTTAAAAATGACATTAACAATATAGTATTTCCTACCCACATCGATGCTTGTTTGTTGTTGTGCATTAAATTTTTCAAGTAGAATGTTGTGATCTACCTAGAGAAAATTAAATCTATTAAAAGGTGTTTTCATTGTTGATTATTTTGTTGGAAATTATTGATTGATTAATTCATGCTATTGAGCATTAGATATAAAATATTGGTTGTTTGGTGCTGCTAAAAAGTGTGGGAAACTTCCAAAGGTGTTAATATTGGTGCATGATAAGATTTTGGTGTTAGAAATATTCTAATATTGTTGCACATATAATCTCATGCATTGAAATTTATTTTCTAAAAAAGGGCACAAGATTTTCCATTAATTTGATTATTGTTGGGGTAAGTTAAAAATTGAGGTCAAATTTTGTCATAATTTTTTTATTTAGCTTTATAGGACTCTACAATGATTATATGCAAAATTTCAAATTTGGATGTGTAGATTTATTTGAAAGTATAATTTGATAGATTGGTAAGAGTGGAAGAGGATAGAAGTTTAAATATCTTTATCCTCTTTTATTTATTGTGAAAATCATATAAAGATTGAATTGCATTCATGTTTAAAATATAATCATGAGCTGATATTTTATAACATTAAAGATTTTATTTTATCTTTTTATAGAGAATTGAGGAAAATATGATAATGAATATTTTTGGTTGAAAACCAACACTTTAAAAATGAAAACCTTTTTAATCGTCTCACGCTTGGCTTTTTATAGCTCTTACTATATATTGGATGATACATTCAAAATCTAAGAACTAGTTGGGGTCAAAATGAATAGTGGAGGACCCATCATGACACTAGAGGACCATTCCCTTCTTAGGTTAGCTATTCATTTAGAGAATGGGTAAAATTATTAAACAATATATTTGGTAAAATTAGATGGTCTTATTCTCAATTTAGTAGTGTGTGTTCTAGTTTCTAAGTATT
This sequence comes from Sequoiadendron giganteum, assembly GCA_007115665.2. NCBI lineage: Eukaryota > Viridiplantae > Streptophyta > Pinopsida > Cupressales > Cupressaceae > Sequoiadendron > Sequoiadendron giganteum. Next base: position 43,404,369 of record CM021110.1, read on the forward strand.
GTTGTGTGTTTTATCATGTTTATCTTTTGTTTCTTTTTATTCTATTTCTATGTCTTGATTAATAGGGGAAAAGTAGGTCTTCATGATTACTTAGTGATTTATCATATACTTCTAATAAGTCTCACCTACACTAGAGAAGTAGAGGTAAAGTGGAGTCAACTAATATGTAGTTAGACAATTAATCATTCATTGAGGTCGCACTTGAAGGTTATAAGTAAAAGGAATCGTGAGCACAATGGTCATTGTAGTTAGATAATGAAGAAGCTTGTCCATACTACACATGGTACAAATGGTTAGAGGCATGAAGACAAAGGAATTTTAGTCTAATTGTGTCAAGTAGTGTCAATAAGAGGCAACTGATTTTTAGACTTTGGAAGGCAATGACACGCAACACTAGATGTACAAAGCTGTCACTTACATAAAAACGCGATGCAAATGATCAAACATCAAGAGGATATAGACAAGTTGTTGGCCTTGTCGTTGCACCAAAAGGTTGACCTATCAATGCCCAATACAAGCGTTAGTTATTAGACCATGTCGTGAACCCCGGACATTGCACATGTTGTAATCCCCTTCAAATTGGAAAGATTACTAGATTCATGATCTAAACTGTTAGTTTGTACTTAATAATGTTATGATATTGCTATCAGGATTCAACTGTGTAGTTTTCGAGTCAAATTCATTGACCCATGATTCATGAGTAGTGGTTCACAAGAACCCATCTCTCATGATAATGAATGGTCCACTTAGCACTCATTGCATCTAGGTGATGCTCACAAAGGTGAAGCATTGGTCCATCCCAGGAGGTCACCCATCCCAGTACTACTCCAGCTCAAGCGTGCTTAACCACAGAGTTTTCTCCAAGGTTAAGCCCACTTAGCTTGCTACCCCATTTGCAAAACCTTCAGCAAGTGTTATGCCTTATGAACCTCCTACTTATTACTTAATAATGTTGTTCATTTAATAATTTATTGTTAATTTTGAGAGTATTTCTAGGGAGTACAATCATGAATTCCAAATTGCTTCCGCCTATTATAAAGTAGTTGTGTTGATGGGGATGTGAATGATAAATGCAATTTGCAGGCTCTGACTGACCTTTGGAACTGAGCTTGAGCTGCTCTAATATTCTACTAAAAACATCTACTGCATTTTGTCTGCTTGTATGATTTAAAGCTACTTGGAAGCTGAGCTTAGGTTGTGTGGAACGTTCGTATTGGCAACTGTTTTAATGGGTGTTTGTCGTTTGAGGAGGTTTAAGAGTCGTTTGGGAAAACAACATCTAATGTCGGCCACCTTTTGCGAGCTTGGAGAGTTAGACATGGTTTTAAACTGCAGTAGGTACATCGTTACCAGCCAACACTTTTTTCTGTGAATATCTGGATATTACTTTTGCTGTGACAATGACGTACAGTACATCTCCATCCAACTGGAATTCAATGTTCAACACTGCACTTCAGAAATCAGATGACAGCCATAGGAAACTATATGGTCTGAAAAATAGTATTGTACGTAATATAATGTTCTATAAATTAAACATGTGGAGCAGGTTAAATTTAATGCAAATTATTTATTTAAGTTTTTATTTGTTTGTATTTTTTGTAGGTTTAAATGTTATCAATAGGATGTTGGTCTATCGAGGAAGTTGAATGATTTTGAATGAGGCGGTCGATGATTAAGTCTTGTTAAGTGCAAGGCCCAAGGCAATTTTGATGGAATGGGTACTTGTCAATTCTTATCTCCTAATCAAAAATGTTTCAGCCTAATGTGTGATATAAAACTCTGGTACTCCTCAATTCTTAACTCCCAATCGAAAAGGTTTCAGCCTAAGGTTTGATATAAAACCCTCCTCAATTCTTATCTCCAAATAAAAAAGGTTTCAGACTAAAGTTTGATATAAAACCCGAGTACTCCTCAATTCTCTAACTCCCAATCGAAAAGCTTTCAGCCTAAGGTTTGATATAAAACCAGAGAGAGAGAATAGAGATGTATATAAGAAAAATATTTCATTAACATTTGTAATGATTAAATTAAGATTAAAGTTTATTATTTGATTTCATACAAATATTGTTTTTGATATTGATAAGAAATATTGTTGTTTTGATTATAATGTTATTAATTTAAAAAAATGAATTGAATTATTGTAAGGAAATAAATCATTTTGCATAAATAATTTATATTAATTAAATTAATTATCAAAAATATAATTAACCTATTATAATAGAAGTCAAGTAAACAACCAATAATCATAAATGAGTATTTTGAATATAAATGCAATGGATGGGACACCTAGCTTTAGAAACAACAATAAAGTGTTATTGTTGAGCTTAAGTTGTTATACATAAAAAAATATAGACCAATGTGATAGTAAAATGCAATTAACCTATATTAAATAGAGTCAAGTTGATAACCATAAATGAATATATCATAATTAAATGTAATGGATAAGATGATTTAAAGCTTTAGGAATAATAATAAAATTAATGTTAATGTCACATATAAACTAATTAGCAAGGCATAAAAATAAATACTCTCATTCTATTGAATGTATTGAGTTTTAAATTATCCTAGAAATCTTGGTGGATTAGAACTAAGTCCCTTGGGTTGGCTCTAAAAGAATGACCTATTGTATAGAAATGATATGCAACTTGCAAGATCAAACTAGTATAATTTGAACTCGTAAAAAATGTTTTTCCAAGTGATCTCTAGTATCTAAATGCATATGTGGGTTTCCATATTGCAAACACCTTTGAAAAAGGTTCCCAAATCACTAAGATCAATTTCTCCTAAGTCTATCCCCAATTAGAATATATTGATGGACCTCTAAGTGAATAATAGAAGACAACATGCACAATTGTGCAAATGTCCTATATGATTTGATGTAGATGTGTTCCTTTTAAGCTCCAAATCAAAATGTTTCTTTTTTTATCACTATCATAATAAGTGCATAAGAAACTCGTTTAAATACCAAAACAAAAAATTAATTCACATGTACCAATTGTGTGTTGGCAACATAAGCATGATGATGTATGCAGTTGTCATTTGTTGCAAGGAGTGTTCCCTTGGTCTCCTTGTGTTATGCAACGCAATGCTTGATTGCATGACATGGCTTAACCACCTCTCGTGGATTCATTAACTTTGGAAAGTGTATCAGGCATTAACAGGTCAATATTTTGGTGCAACGGTAACCTTCTATGCAACAATTGGTATCAAAGCCTAGGTCACAGGTTCAAATCCCTCACTTGCATTGGAGGGGATTGTTGCAAGGTGTGCACCCTTGGTCTCCTTGTGTTGTGCAGTGAGTGCTCGGGTTCGTGACATGGCTTAATCGCCTCTTGTGGATTCATTAACTCTGGCGGTTGTATTAGGCATTAGAAGTTCAATATTTTGGTGCAAAAACAACCATTTGTGCAACATCATTGATGGCAACCCATTGTAGAAGTGACAATTCATCAATATGTATATATTTTAAAGTAGACCAAGTGTTTTTGGAAATTGGTTGTCCCAGACTGAGAAGTGATGTAATAGAGGAAACATTTTGTGGTTCGCATTGCAATATCTTGTCATGTGGTTTTGAGGTGATAATGGTATGTATTGAAGGATTCAATATCAAAATTTTCAAGTTTTTATGTCTTTCACAATAGAAGATATTGATGATAGAGTATCAGACTAAGCAAAGACACAGTTATAGTTGTAGAGTTCATGTTGGAATGCTCAACATTCCACCATGGATGATCATTATGTTGTGAATATTTCAAGAAGTGTTTGAAGATGTCAGATGTGTGTGCACTTTGAGTGTCAAGTGGTTTGGTGGTCTATGTGTCAATTTTTGGGATGAACAATTGGTTCATTCAGTTGTTGCTTCACCAATTTTGTTGTGTGATGTCGATCTAAGGGTTTTGGGGACGTGCAAAACTAAAATTTGTACAGAGCGAGATTATCATAAGAGTATCTATAGGTCATGCTAACCTATCTTGGTGATGAACACACTTTGATTACTTTTGCAAGGTATGTATGATGGATTTTTGAGCCGATAGGCTATGAGGTCACATGTTTCATCTAATTAGGTTGACCTAATTAATGATATGATTATTTGTGGAATATATGTATATATATAGAAGGAAAATTCATTGATGGTATGATGAGGCATGTGGGTATGTGCAGGATCATCATGGAAAAAATAGGCCCTTAATTGGCAATAAAAAGATAGAAATTCAGAGTTAGACAACTTGACGTAAAAATTTGAATAAGTTATCTATATTATTTCAAAAAAATGTAAAAAATAAAATTTGTAGCAAATTGAATGTAGTTTCTAAACTACTAGACCTTTATTTTAAAAAATAAAATCTATTTGGTGAAAATTTGAGATTTCAATCCAGTAGTATCTAAATTTTAGAGTAAAAATAAGAAGTAGGTGTTTGTCTGACCACCCTAGCCACAATAAAATGATAATATATTTTTACAAGATTTTAGATATAAGTAGAGGACTCATGTCCCGATGTGATGCATATTTTTTTATAATTTGTTTCCAAGTGAATAATTAATTATGATTTTTTTATTACAACTTTTAAAAAATATAAAAGCTTGTTTGTCTAACCACCTTAACTTGGTCAAAAATTCATGAAATTCATTTTTTTTTAAAATCCTATAGTATGCAAAGCATCGAATGTGACGCATGTTTCAGATTCAAAAAATGTGATATTGTTTGAAAGTTATAGATGTTTTTCAATCAACCTATCAATCAAGACTTTATTCCTAATTCTAATAGAAAATGAATAATAATAATTTATTAAATTCAAAGTAAAGAATAATTAATATTGGTGGAAATTTGAGAATCTCCTCTAAAAACCCTTTTCGTTTCATCTATTTTCGGTAAAAAAAAGTCGTCAGCCACATGGGCCATCATATGGCTTACATATTGCCACTTTTTGGCCCATCATGATCCTGCACATACCCATGTAATGAAGTGTAAAGTGTGATAGTGGTGATCTTGTGATAGTGAGGAATGAAGTCATTTTTTTTAGCCTAATTGGAACGTATCTTCATCATATAGCATATGCATTGTAAGCAGTTAAAATTTTGGTAGTGAGCCATCATTTTTTATATCTTATAATTTTGGAAGAATTGATCTTTCTTGGGTAGTTAGCTCTCCTATTTTCAAAGCAGTGAGCCCTTGAAGCAATGAGCCTCCTGTAATCTATTGTAACTGGTTATGATATATTGTGAGCTAATCTTCACCATGGTTTTTCCCTTTTAAGGGTATTCCATGTAAATCTAGTGTTTTTTTGCTGATTTTTTATGGTGCAGGCTTTAATAGTCCCTTTCCTTTTTTGCAAGTTTAATGAGATGCTTTGTAATGCACTTTTAAGTGAATGAATTTCAAGGAATACTAATTCCCCCTCTCAATATTTCATGTGTTCAACAATTGGTATCAGAGTAAGGTTCCTTCAATTTTTCTTAACAACCAAGGTAGATCTTAGAGGTTGAACACATGAAAACTAGGAGGTATCCTATCCCTCTAGAAGAAATTATGATGGAAGGGCTTACTAAAGAAGATTGTGAAGTTGATATGGAAGGAGAACTCAAATCTGCTCTTAATGACTTGGATAAATCAGAATGTGAGAATAGATATCTAAAAGAAACTCTTAAGGAATCAAATGAGTGTATCAAGAAGATGAGGAAACAAGTCAAAAACATTAAAGATCAAATCAAGGAAACAAATGAAAAACTCAAACAATCAAATGAGACAATCAGCAATATGAAAAATTGCAAGTTGAAGAAGGAAAAAGTGTTGAAGGTTGCTTGAATGCCAAATTGAAAGACAAGTCCATAGAGTGCCTAAAGCTTGAAGAAGAGAATGTCTCTAAGGAAATATTTGGAGAAAGAAAATAGTTAAGAGGAAAAATTCAAGAAGAGCTCCACCTTGCTTTATGATATGCTTGCTAGTCAAAAATCTTCTAAGGAAAAAGAAGGATTAGGGTTCGAAAAAGGAGAAAGATAAAAGGAAAATCAGACTCGAAACAATGTTGAAAAGGAGAATAATGAACAAAGGAAGACTGGAGATGAGAAGAGCAATATTAGACAACCATATGCGCAAAGGTATCTAGATCTTTTAAAGGTCATTGTTATTTTCGCAATAAATTTGAACATATCGTTGTAGAATGTAAAAGCGAGATGAATCAAAATTTTCAATCATTTTTTGGTCAATGCTATGCATGCAATAAATTTTGTCATAGGGCTAGTGAATGCAGAAGACATATGATGAATGGTTACTATAGACATCCAAATTTCACCACTTCCATATGGTCAAAATCCTATCACTTATTCATCTAATTCATCTATATTAATTAAATGACATTTAATTAATATTATCCCATTTCCCTAAGGTTCCTAAAATTATTTAATTGAATACTTTATCCTTTACCATTTCCTCTCTAATTTAAATAAATCAATCAATTTATTTAATTTAGTCAATTATCTTCTTCAATTTTAAATTCGTTCTTTCTCTCTCATCGTCCCATCCTCCATAACCTTTCCACTAATTTGGGTTAATCTAATCAATCCTTCATTAAGATGTGCATATCCTTAATTAGAATTAATGTCACATCCTCCATATTTAGCCACTTTCCTCTAATCCTCATTAATTTTCCTAATCGCCTATTTTCACAATCCTAATCCTAATCTCTTACCTTTTCTAACCCGTCCTTAAGTCAACCTTTCATGGTACTTACCTTTTTAGGGTTGACCTCTTCCCCATGTGAATTAAAAATTCACACTTATTCCCCCCATTGATTTGTCTTCCCCGTGACCTCTCAAAGGTCACATCAAGCACGTAGACAAAGACCTCCTTTTGGAAGACCTTTTCTTATCCATGGGTCTCTCCCAAGAATATGAATTTTAAATTCACTTTTATTCTTCCAATGCCCTCTCCAATCTCCATGGTGGCAAGAGTGGACTTTCTAAAATTTCTCACTTGTCACTTCAAGCCCCACTTGGGGACAAGGAATCCTTTTTTTGGAAAATCCTCTCCAATCCCAAGGTACTTGCAAGTACCTTGGGACCACATGGCATTTTCCACATCACTTATACCTTTTCCATCTAACCTTATCCTTGGGAAAATTCATCCTCCAAATGGCAAGATGTGAGGGCTTTTGAGTCCTCAACTCACCATAGCCCTCCATCTTGGCCATGGTGGCTCAATCTTGACCATTGAATCCTCTAGAGAATTCAATTTCTTTTATAAATAGACCCTTTTCTCATTCATTATGGGACCTTCATGCATTATTATCATACTTATGCTCTCAAGCCATTTTGCATTATAGCCATTGTTATTGAAATTCTCTTACATTTTGCATCTTGCATCCTAGCCATTATTGCATTTATCCACCCTCATTAATCACCCAACTACCACTACCATCACAAGCTTTCCATCAAGGAGCGCATATTCAAAATATCATCAAGAGCCAACCAAGGATCAACACAAGTAAGAAGGTATATCATCTTATTGTTTTTATATTTGTTTATTTGTGTTCAACGTAGCCTAATTTTGAGGTGGTTTAGTGTAGTTTTTATCTTGCATTTTTTAGTTAGTTTTTCATATTAGGAGGTAGAAAACTTTCACTGCACACATTTCTGGAACGCTTGGTGGGACCCACGTCATAGGTTCATTACTTTCACATTTACTATTTTTGAAATTTTGCAGATTCTGGAACACATAGGTGACTTCGCCCTCAAGGGGCAACCTTTCCTAGGAACAAGCGACGTTGCCCAAAAAGCCAAACTGTTTTAGTTTTTGTTCTATTGTTTTCTAGTTTCTGACTTTCTGTAGGTTCACAGAATAGGCGACCTTGCCCAGAATAGGTGACCTTTCCCAAAAGGCAAGACTGTTTTGTTTTATGTTCCATTTTTTTCAGGTTTATAACTTTCTATAGGTTCACATAACATGCGACCTTGCCCAGAAGGGGTGACCTTGCCCAAAATAGGTGACCTTGCCCAAAAATCCAAACTGTTTTGTTTTCTATTATGTTGTTTTCTAGTTTATGACTTTCTACAGGTTCACAAAATAGGCGACCTTGCCCAGAAGGAGTGACCTTGCCCAGAACAAGCAACCTTGCCCAAAAAGCCAAACTATTTTGTTTTTTGTTATGTTGTTTTCTAGTTTCTGACTTTCTACAGGTTCATAGAACAAGTGACCTTTCCCAAGATAGGTGACCTTGCCCAAGATAGCAGCCTTGCCAAAAATAGGTGACCTTGCCTAGAACAGGCGACCTTGCCCAAAACACAGAGGCGGCTACACCCGAAATAGAGGTAAAAATAGGTAAACAGTCACTCAAAATTTTCATTTCATAATTCAATTTTTGACTGTTTTTCCATTTCTGACCTACTAGCTTTTGTTTTGAGTGTGTTTCATACTAACGTTTGTGCAACTCACTCGCCAAAGTCACAAAAATGAAACTACTAATATGCTTGTTGCAGCAGGAGCAAACATGTTTAGTTAATCTTTTGCTTTTATTTTTAAACTAGGAACACGGGATTAATTAAAGGGTCAATAAACTTGATTTTCATGTCTAAAAGTGGGCTATTGATGTATCCAATCCCCTTGCATCATTTGGCGATCTTGCACAAAGATAAATTGTAGCTCACTTAGTCCTTTTTTTACCCATTTTCATTTTAGTAGAGGGACTTGGTTGGGGATTTCATCACCCCAAGGGACGATCCCAACTACGTGTTACCAGTGGGGTATATAGAGGAGAGAGGCTAAAGTTGTACCTCAATCTAGTCACATCATTTCTGGTAGAATTTCGAAGCTAGGTTGATAGGGTATGTGTAGGATCATCATGGAAAAAATAGGTCCTTAAGTGGCAATAAAAAGACAGAAAATCAGAGTTAGACAACTTGAAATAAAAATTTGAATAAGTTATCTATATTATTTCAAAAAAATGTAAAAATAGAATCTGTAAAAAATTGAATGTAGTTTCTAAAATACTAGACCTTTATTTATTTTTAAAAAATCTATTTGGTGAAAATTTGAAATTTCAATGTAGTAGTATTTAAATTTCAAGGTAAAAATAAGAAGTAGGTGTCTGTCTGACCACCCTAACCACAATAAAATGATAATAATTTTTTATAAGCTTTTAGATATAAGTAGAGGACTCATGTCCCGATGTGATGCATATTTTTTATAAATTTTTTTCAAGTACATAATTAATTATGAATTTTTTATTGCAACTTTTAAAAAATATAAAAGCTCATTTGTCTAACCACCTTAAATTGGTCAAAAATTCATGAAATTCATTTTTTTTTTAAAATCCTATAGTATGCGAAGCATAGAATGTGACTCATGTTTCAGATTCAAAAAATGTGATACCTTTTGAAAGTTATAGATTTTTGTCAATCAACCTATCAATCAGGACTTTATTCGTAATTCTAATAGAAAATGAATAATAATTATTTATTAAATTCAAAGTAAAGCATAATTTATATTGGTGAAAAGCTGAGAATGTCCTCTAAAAACTATTTTCATTTCATCAATTTTGGGTAAAAAAAAAGTTGTTAGCCACATGGGTCATCATATGGCTGACATATCGCCACTTTTTGGCCCATCATGATCTTGCACATACCCGATACCTAGATAAGACGTGAAGAGTTAGTCTGAGGTCCCAATATCTTGTTGGCTGCTCTCGGCTCATGCTTGTGACAAACTGGTGTTCACGGTTGTGCCCCACATATCGTGTGTATATCAGGGACTCCCTTAGCAACCTTGCTACACTTAGATAGAGGATCGTGTTGACCATGCCCTTAATACTAAAACTAGGCTTGTATTTTTTGAAGTGTCTTCTTGTGAAAAACCAATACTTGTTAGTTAGTTTTGGCCTTTTACTTGTCATTTTCTCCTTTGCCATCACTTTTTTTGACTAAATTAAGTTCAAACCAATACACAAAGGAGACTCTACCCATAAATAAGCAACCTTGTCCTCATTCAAACTATTTGTGTACCCATTCCAACCATTGTTCTATCCATTCTAAGTATCTATTTTCCCATTTCGAACATTATTCCCTCATTTCGACCACCCGTTCACCCATTTCGAGAAACCATCCACCCATTCTGAGAAGTCATTCACCCTATTCCAGGAACCCATTTTCCTATTATGAGTGTTGTTCCCTCACCTAGTACATTCGTTCACCCATTTCAGATGATCGTTTGCCCATTCCGTGTGCCTGTTTTCATGTCCTGATAGTCTGTTTGCCTGTTCATACCCTTTTTCAACATCATTCGACTGTTTAGGCAAGTTTGGAGGCTATTTTGGCTTCCCTTCCTTGGATAGGCATGCCTACCCTAGGACAAGCATCCTTGCCCTGGATAGGTGTCCATGCCCCAGGACAGGCATCCCTGTCTTGGACATGCGTCTCTGCCCTAAGACAAGTGACTGAAAGCCTTCTTATTCTCTAAGTCATTCACTATAAATGGAAGATCTCATCATCATCCTTCTCATCCATCCGCTTTATCTTAGATCCCCCTTAGTTCATTTATCCATCATCATTTCATCAATATGAATCCTCTAGACTACATTTCTGAGGTTGTTATCCAAGTTGGCCTAAGTGTCTGATCTCGATCGTTATCCATCCTAAATCATTAAATCATCATTACAACTCGATCAATCTACTTCTATCTTGAGGTAGATTCGGTGTTGTAATCATCATGTTCACAATCCAACCTAATCATTAGTTCCTTATGCTATCTAAGTCAAATCTTTGAACTAGGTCTAGAATCCATTTCATCATCTTATTTGATCAATCATTAGATCCTATCTTTTGAATCTGAGCTTTCATCCAATCCCCATATAAGATTCACTTGAATCCCAACTTGAGCTTTATTCCACCTATATCTTCTTCCAATCCATCCTATTTATCTATCCATCATCTATTCTTTCCTTCTAATATGTATTCATCATGAATCCTTATCTCCCTCTCACACGACCAATAATAGTAGTCAAGGGGAATCCTAACTACATTGATGATGATAGAAAATGTCTTGTTGATCATGAAGAGTGTAATATAGATCCCCTTTATTCTATCATTGCTAGCAATCTTTCTCCAATCGCCTCTCAAAATCCAACCACTCCTCTAAACTATGCCCCCATGCCTTCATTTGCATCTAATAACAGTCCTTATTCTACCCTTGACAAGGGATATCCAGTATCCTCACCGTCTACATATTCATCATGTCCTCCCTCTCCACCTCTATCCTATCCAACATCCACATCCTCCTATAGTAATCCACCATCCCCATACTCCTATCCTTACCACCGTCAACAATCCCAATATCTCTACCTTAATCACCCATCACAATTTTCCCAACCTAATCCCACACCCACACCTTCCTATCATAATCCACCATCCTAATATTCCTCTTATCCTAATCCACCACCTCAATCTTCTTATCCTAATCCTCCACCCATATCCTCCTACACAAATACATCACCCATGCCCTCTTATCCTAATGCACCATCTCAACCTTCCTATCCTAATCCTCTATCCATATCCTCCTATGCCAACCCACCATACATGTCTTCCTATGGTAGTTCACCATCTCAATCCTCCTCTTCTAATCCAACATCCACGCCTTCCTATCACAATCCACCATCTTGATATCCTTACCTTAATTTCACATCTTCCCAACCTAATCCAAAATCCACATCCTCCTATCTTAATTCATCATCTACATCCTCTTGCATCACTCCCCCCTTCATTAAATCCTAATCCACTAATCCTCCATCTCCTCCTAGTCCTCCATCCAATCCCATCCACTCATCTAATCCTAATCCACCAATCCCTAACCCTAATCCTCCATCTTCTCGTAGTTCTACATCCACTTACATACCCTCATCTAATCCTAATCCACCAATCCCTAATCCTCCATCAATTCCCATCCCCTCATCTAACCCTAATCCACCAATTCCTAATCCTAGTCCCCAAACCATCCCTAATCCTCTGTCCATTCCCATCACCCCACCTAATCCTACATCCCTTTCAAATTTCATCCAAGGACTCATGATAGAAGAGACATCACCACATCCACATCTTGATATTGTGAAACAATGCCCTCCCACTCTATCATGTACAGTCACTAGTGATGAGGCCATCCTCCATCCTACACCTATCACTCCCATTACCATTCCTAACACCATCCAAATGGTTAAGCCTGTCAAACCAATCGAATCCATTGAATCCTCATCTTCTACTGCTAGATCCACCCAATCCATTGGAGACATCCAATCCCCTCCTCCTAGTCCTAATATTACCAAACTAAATGAATCCTCTATTCTTCCATCTTTCCCACTTGGGGAGTCCCCCCAACACTCCTCCATATAATATGAGTCATGCCAAGAGCTTAATCCAAATAATACAAGTACATATCCTACCATACCATTCACTCCATCCCAAGATCATAGTCCCCCATTCATCCCATCTCACGATTCCTTTCCTCACTTGAATCCTAATCCTACCATCCTATCTACTCCATCTCAAGATCACACTAGCTTGTCCACTCCATCCCATGATCCCCTTCACACCCAAGATCCAATCACGCCATCTCATGAGCCCTTCTCACCCACTACCACAAATTTGGATCTTGTCATACCTCTAATCCCTCTCCCAATCCCTTATGACTCATTCCTCCTGATGTTGCTATCCCCTCATCTCCATCACATAATCCTCCATCGTTGCCTAGCCTTGTCACCCCAACACCACTTTTATATCACCTTGGCAACATTACACTCATCCATGGTGGGCTTCTTATAGAAGAAAAACAAAGTATATGCACCACCCTTCCTGCTCCACCTACTAACAGACTCGCATCATGTTTCCAAAAGAATAAGCATCCTACCATAGATCACATGCTCAAGAACATGAACTATCAAGGAAAAGGTTTAGGCCTTCATGAGAAAGTTACTTTAGAGCCCATCTAGGTTAAAGAACATCTAGGTACAAAAGGTCTTGGATATATCTCCCAAGAATCGCAATCCAAAATTGTTGGTACAACCTCCATACATCCTAAACGATCCTCTTCTAAAGGAATGAGAGGCACTACCCATCACTCTACCAGATCATTTATCACCATCCCCCTCCTCCATCATATTACCTCAAAACAAGCATCCATCTTCCTCCTTCATATTTTAAATCCATTTTGGGTCCTTATAACCCTCCACCAAACTTCACACATCCTCCTTATACACAATCTATTTTGGGTCCTTATATCCCAAATTCACCTCCTCCATCTCATCCTATTCATCCTTTCATCCATCCACCACCTATCCCTAGTGCACAACATAAAAATCATAACTTCATAACTCCTAATCGGGATCAACTAAGGCACCCCTCCATGCATGCTATCTTGCATCCTCCATCCACACACCATCGTCACAAGCTTACCTCTATCACTCAATCCACGTCTTCTCCACATCATCCGTCACCTCCTACCCATCCCATTGCTACTACAAGCACTTTGGATACCAAAGTAAAAATGCATAAACCCAAACATCCACATGAATCTAAAGCTCCTCACGTCCCCTTCAAAATACATGTTGATGAAAAGAAAAATCCAATCCAAAAACCAAATCAATCCAAATGGCCACAAAGGCCCACTAAAGAAAAACCAAAACCATGTGGATTCCCAAGAAAAAAGAGGCCATGCCTTCAAATGAGAAATCCCTAATTCCATCCAAAGTTGCTAATCTCAAAGCTAATCACTTACATCCTCCATCTCCTAAATCTGTTTTGGGTCCTTATGTCCCAAAATTCACTATCCCAATGCCTCCAATATTGCCACATTCTCCATCCATCGCCCTCCTATCATTTCACATCCACCACATGTGCCAATGTTGGTCTTGAACACCTTCCTATTGGAGTGAAAATACACTAAGAAGGGGGGTGTGAATCAGTGTTTGTAACTTCTTAAACAATTTAAATTGAAACTGAAAAGAACCATACATATGTTCTCATTTATCAATGATAGTGTCATTCATGTATTCGAATGCAATCATATAAACTGAAATGAGTAATGCAACATTGCATTTTAAAGTAGTAAATTACTTAAGCAAATGAGTCACAGAGACACAAATAGACACAAGATATGCCGAGTGGAAAACCCTCTTGGGGTAGAAAAACCACTCCTGAACCTACTGCCTTTTTTAGGCTTTCATTTCAATAATTTATTTTGACAAAACCTCAATGGCCGATTTCTAAGCATCAACTGAAGGAGCACCAACCCCTCTATTTAGAGATGCCAATCTCAAGGATCACCAACCCCTTTCTTGATATTCAATATAGCTCACAATAGTACAAAGGATCTCTCTATTTCACTTGATTTCTGTCAAGTGCCTCTTGACAGACAAAACATAGAATTTTCAAGAGTCAAAATTGACTCTTCAGAATTCCATGCATTATCTAATCTCGATGCAGCTTGAGGAAAATCCTATCACAGTCACAATAAAATCTCATCAAACTATATTACAATGATACATCTTTTATTTCTTTTCTCACTATTTGATTTTCAACCTTTTCCCATACAAAAACTACAAATCTGACTACACTGTGTTTTCCAATTTTCAGCATCATCTTTTAGAAAAGACTTTCACAACTCTAAATAGTAATACCCTTGTTTCAAGTTTTGTTTTCCTATCATGATAGAACCCTAATCTCACTATTTTTGGATTTTTTATAGAAAACATTATTACATATTGGAAGTATTACCACTGTTGCTCGAATTTCATTTTCCAGAAGGTTATACAAGGTTGATTTCAGGTTACATAATAACTATCAAGTAACAGTTTTGATGTTGCAGTGATCAAAAAAGGAAGATTATTTCTTTCTACTGAGGATAGAACAACAATGTCCAAGAATAGAGGTGTGACAGAGCATATCTTCACTAGAAGCCTACACATGCAGTTCTTTCACAAAAGCAGTGAGAACTCATCATTTAAAATAGAAATGATAACCATTTTTCCTTGAAAAAACTAGCAATGCAATAGAAGTATTTTTAGCAAAATGAAACCTCTTTCAGATTATACCCACAAGTAGTAATGAAGAGTGCATATTCCATAAGAATTTTGACAAATAAGCTGCTATGAAAATGAAGTAACTGAAACCCCAAACAACATGTAACCGAAAGCTATTAATCATGCACTATAACAGTTACCCACAATTTCAAGTGAGGCTGAGAGAATATTCCATGATCTATACCCATTGTAGTGACTGTAATTCTTAAGAACCTGAAACCACTATTAAGTGTGACTGAAGTAACTTCACAAGAACCGTTATCCATGAACCCAGATAAACAACTGAAGAGATTCGATGACATTTTTATTACCCACAACCAGAAATCATAATTCCTTTAAAAACTATCATAATAACCTTTTAAAATAAATTTGCAGTTATCTTTTGATTTTTAAAAGAAAATATTTCAGACTTTTCTCTTGAAATCAATAGACGTTTTCAATTTTCCACTTTGCATAAGAGAGAAATAATAAGCTCGTAAACATCTTGCGTTTCCAGAAGAGGATCTGCAAACCAATCAAAAGAAGAATACCTGACAGTAATGAGGTTGTTGTCAAAAGAAGATTACCAGTCCTGCAGAGGATAAAAATGGCCACACTGCCTTCCAAAAATGTGCCTATACCTAGTGGCTAGAAACTAACACACAGAGTGACCATTGTGATGGTCTCCTGATTGCTCCCAATTGATGTCCAAGAGCAAAAATGCCAAGGATAACAAACAAATGGCTGAAAGCAGTGATCCATGGTGGCGGCTAGTAGGGTTCCAAACAAAAGAAAAAAAATGTGAAGAGAGTGAAATGACAACAGTTTGCCCTAATCTTCCAAATAAAAACATGTGAATTCCTTTGCAAAAGATGATAAACATTTGGAGTCTGAAAAGGACAGTGATTAAGGGTATGTGCAGGATCATCATGGAAAAAACAGGTCCTTAAGTGGCAATGAAAATTCAAAAAATTAGAGTTGGGCAACTTGACATAAAAATTTGAATAAGTTATCTATATTATTTCAAAAATATGTAAGAATAGAATATGTGGAAAATTGAATGTAGTTTCTAAACTACTAGGTTAATTTTTGTAAAAAAAAAAATCTATTTGGTGAAATTTTGAAATTTCAATGCAGTAGTACTAAAATTTCAAGGAAAAAATAAAAAGTAGGTGTCTATCTGACCACCCTAACCATAATAAAATCATAATATTTTTTAATAAAATTTTAGATATAAGTAGAGGACTCATGTCCGGATGTGATGCATATTTTTTTGTAATTGTTTTTCAAATAAATAATTAATTATGAATTTGTTATTACAACTTTTTAAAAATATTAAAACTTTTATGTCTGACCACCTTAACTTGGTCAAAACTTAATGGAATTCATTTTTTATTTTTTTTAATCCTATAGTATGCGAAGCATAGAATGTGACACATGTTTTGGATTCAAAAAATGTGATACCATTTGAAAGTTATAGATGTTTTTCTATCAGACTATCAATCAGGACTTTAGTTGTAATTCTAATAAAAAAAAATAATAATTATTTATTAGATTCTAAAGAAAAATATAATTTATACTGGTAGAAAGCTGAGAAGCTCCTTTACAAACCCTTTTCGTTTTATCAATTTTAGGTAAAATAAAAGTCGTCAACCACATGGGTGAAGTTTGGAAAAACAAGGTAAGTTGTTAAACACATTTTACGTGTTGACTTTTAGGATTGGCAGGTCCAAACCAAATCCCGAGCCTAATACCAAGGCTTTAAATTTTGTGTTAGAATATCGGATATCCAATTCAAATCGGATATCCGATTTGAATCCGATATCATATTTGAATTCGATATATGATATCTTTTAGATCAGTTTTAAAACAATTTATACAATCTTTAATATATTATTTAAAAATGCAATTAAGTTTATAATTTAATATATATAATATCCAATAAAGTTTATAATGTAATATATTTAATATACAATTTATGGTAATCTCTTACCGAATTATGTATTTAATATATAATATATTATTAAATGTATAATATTTCAATATTTTAGTTAATCCATAAATAATTAAATATATATATTACCAATTTATAAAATATTTAAATATTATTTCTTTCCCTCTCACTCTCTCTACCTCTCTCTCTCTCTCTCTCTC
>CM021110.1:43421654-43445641 GCA_007115665.2 Sequoiadendron giganteum
GTCAATTACTTTGACATTAAACCCTTCCAGGGCATCGGTGGAGGTATGCCCTAGGATAGACCAAGGGCAGTTAGAGTAGTCCCGTGCCCAAATGTTCTCCTTCCTTCGCCACCTCCAATATATCACCCAGAGATTATCGAGGATGCATCCACACAGACTATTCAGGCTATTCACTCTTTGAGTGGTCATTTGGTTTTGCATGCTTCTACAGTAGCTCAGCCACATTTTGGTTATGTTGGTGAAAGCTCGAGTGCTGCTGCATCCTCCTCCTCGGGTCCACATATTTGTGTGCCACATGCTTGCACTATGTGCCAGATATGCTTGGGTCCTCTTGTACAACCCGCCTAGCATCCCTTGGACACTTCTGATTATGACCTCCATGATGTAGACATTATAGATTAGTCGTAGGGGAGTGGAGCGCACCCTACAGAGTCCTCTCCTACTAGAGAGGGAGATGCTAGAATAGTGACACAGGTAAGATTTAAGTTGTAATTTCATAACTTGCATTTGTTTTTAAATGAATATTAATAAGAGATAGTATCAAGTACTAATATTTATTTACATGGTCTATTTAACAATTGATGTCTAAGGAGGAGCTCGCATGGGTGACTAGTAGCACCCTTAGGGCCATTTCATTTGGCTTGGACACACATGCAGTATATATTTTCGCACTCACTCATTTACATTTTATATTATATACTTTCTTGTCATTTGAATTTTCATTAATGAAATTATATAATAGCTTATATGTTTATCTTGTTTTCCTCTTGTAGGAAATACCCAGTGTGAGTGAGGTGCAGCCTCGTCCAGACTATGGAGGCGCAAATCTAGATAAGGGGAAGGTAATTGAACTCAAATTGGATTGAATTAAGATTTTAAAGATCTTATATTGATTATACATACGTCGACATAGATTGGTAATTTCATATGTACTTGTCAATTTTATTTATAGGCAATTATGAGCTTTACAGATATGTTGACAAGGGACACACTGCCTAGAGGTGTAGTTATTGGAACACCTCAAAGAGTAGGTGTTGAAACCCATCAAAGAGGAGGTGTCGAAACACTTGAAGGAGATAAAGAAAAAGATCAACCTAAATAGGTACATGTGCTTATTTTATTTTGTGTTTGGTAAATAAGTTCTTATTACCAATAATCATATGCTAACTTGGATCAATTTTATGTTTTTATTCACATATATAGATTGGAATTTCAAAAGTTGATTTGGTTTATTCTAGGACTCCTGACCCTTTGAAGAGATGTATATTTCAGGTAATCAAGATTTCAATTTTAGAGTTCAATTAAAATTCAATGTATACTGATTTTGATGTTAATTATTCGATTTTAAATTATATAGTATAACTAATCTCAATTGTGGTTTGAATTTTTCTTGTGCAAATACCTTCAGAGCCAATGAGTGCTTCAAAGAGGCCCCATTTTGATGATCCACCAGTAGTATAGGATGAGATAGACATTTTGGCATGTAAATTTTGAATACATATTGAGATGCAATATGCCACATTTTGTAAAACTTTGTTTGAGTTGGCATCGATGCCATTTTTGTATATGGACATACACTTGATTATTGGATAATTTGATATATAGAAGTTGACAATCGAAATTTAATTTGTTCCTCATGTGCATGATTAAACTCTTTGAAAATTTTATCTTGAGTGATGGTTAAATATCAATGTACAATAGCTTAAAACTGAATGGTTATATTATGTAGTTTATATTTATATCGCTGATTACATTGCATTACACATCTTTCAAACTCAAATCATTAATTCACATTGCATAACTAACAACTAGATGTTCATAGATGAAAAAAATTCAATTACAATATAGTTCTAACAAAGTCAACCTAAGCAGTTATACAATTACTTCACATTGCATAACTAAAAACTATGAGCAGTTGTCAATTGCATTTTTTTGTCATTGAATTCTATGAGACCACATTTCTTTGAAGTTTTTTTTCAAATAGTCCACTGCCTTGTCTATGCTACCACATTTTTCATACATGATAGCGATCACATTAATTTGTAATAAATTAAATGATAGCCTATGGCTATTCAATTTATACTCATTTTATTTAAATGGATGAGGCCGACTGATAGGGTAGGGTTGGATGGAACAATCACTATTCCATGCTCTGGGTCTTGCTTGCAAGATCTCCTTGGTGTCTTACTTCATAACCTTAACCTTTAGGAACTTCTTCATGTTTAGGTACCCCTGGTTCTCTTGGCCAACCCCACTACCATCACAAATCAACCTACCAAGTCAATCTTGGTGCAATGTCTCTAACTCTTCCTTAGCCATTAATCTACCCTAAAGACTAACATTCTCCAAGAACTAAAGCCCTTAATCTACCCTCAATCAGTAAAATGAGTTCCAAAACTCATTAAGCCTTTCCACTCCTTATCGTCCCGATCACTCTTGATCAAGACATGTTCCTAAGCCTCTAACTCTATCTCAATGGTCAAAAGAAATGAACTAACTACAAAAGAATGCTTGAACAGAAGAAACTAGCTACCTACTATTCCACACAATGCTTGGAAGACAATTGCACTACATTCTACATAATTCACAGTGTCAGGATCACTCCATTAACACATAATTCAAAGCAAAAACTAGAAAAATTACACAAATTTATCACTGTCTTCTCTTGTAATCATAAATTTCCAATAATGTAAAAGCTTCCAACCTTCCTCTCCAATCGAGGCACACCCTATATAGGTCAACGAAAGTAGTTATGCCTCCCCTTGGTCGGACAATGTAGTTACCTTGTGCCAATTTTGTACTTTTTGCCAATGTCTAGTAAAATAAGTTTCTAATCTCATAAGTAAAATGAGTTCCAAAACTCTTTGAGCCTTTCCACTCCTTATCCTCCTGATCACTCCTGATCGAGACATGTTCCTAAGCCTCTAACTCTATCTCAATGGTCAAGATGACCTTCAAGGTAACACATCAAAAAAATAAATTCATCCTAGACTTCCTAATTGCCTAGTGTTTTCTAGGTGCTCCTGCACCACTGACCTTCCTTGATATTATTTTGTAATTTATTATTTTCAAGAGAGGCCGACCTCCTTGAAGAGTCACCTTATTTTGTATAAATACGAGGTGATGTTTGTTCATTTCCTCAATCAAGTTCATTTAACATAATTTGCAATCCAAGCAAACATTTGCACTTGAGCAGCAACGCTTCATCTTGCAATAGCAGGCCGATTTCAAGGTGAAGCATATTCGATTATTTCTTTGCATCTACAAGAGGTGCTATTATTCATTGTATCAAATTCAGCCATGAGCTGGGCATGAGTTGTAAGCAGATTTCTTGTTGTGTTTATTGTCTTATGTGTTTCATTTTTTGAGTGCTTTCAGTTGTATTATCTGATCTTTAAGTTGAAATGGTCATATTGTTGATGACAAAGATTTGACCATGTTGTCTCTTAATGGTCTTCCTTCATCTTGGGAGTCTTACATTCAAGCAATCGATGTGAGATCGAAACTTCCCAAGTTTGATTGGTTGAGGGCTTACTGTATTCAAGGGGAGTCAAGGTTGGTTGCGATAGGTATTCCGCTCAATCTTCGAAGAAGGAAGAAAAAGGAGGAAAGAAAAGATGCTTCAAGAGGAATGGAGATAAATGGTTAGATGGTGCTCCTGCATTCAAAAAGAAGTGGGACCTCTATCGTGTTTACTGGGATATGATTTGTTCAAAGTCAGTCAACTTTCATTCTTGAACTCGTACAACCCAACAAACTGTTCCAACACGTCCGAGTGGGTACGTTTACGCTAGGTATGGTTCTCTCTTGCACCCAAATACATCGAATCACTTTGAACTGCATCGGAGCGACGTTTTCCCTTAAGAGTCCAAAGTGCTAAAAGGCAACAAACTTTGATGGACTATTTCTCGGAAACCGTGATGCTTACAGACTCTTCATCTGAGGATATAGGATTTTTTTGAGACCATCTACAATATCCTCTCTCGGTTTTTTCTATCTCGAAGGCATTTTCCCGTGGTGGTGAGTTTTCAGTTGAGGGAAAAGTTGCCAAATGCAAGTAGTGTAAAGTTGCAAAGTGGTGCAACTCTCATTCTCAAACTCGTATGACCCAATGAACTGTTCCAACACATCTGGATGGGTACATTTACACTAGGTATGGTTCTTTTTTGCACCCAAATACGTCGAATCGCTCCGAGTTGTATCGAAGCGACGTTTTCCCTTAAGAGTCCAAAGTGCTAAAAGATAGCAAACTTTGATAGACTATTTCTCAGAAACTGTGATGCTTACAAACTCATTTTATAAGGATTAGGGATCATGTTGGGACCATCTACAATAACCTCTCTCGGTTTTTTCTATCTCGAAGGAATTTTCCCGTGGTGATGAGTTTTTAGTTGAGGAAAAAGTTGCCAAATGCAAGCAGTGTAAAGTTGCAAAGTGGTGCAAATTTTATTCTCAAACTCGTACGACCCAATGGACTATTCCAACATGTTTGGATGGGTACATCTATGCTAGGTATGTTTCTCTTTTGCACCCAAATACGTCGAATCGCTTCGAGTTGAATCGGAGCGACGTTTTCCCTTAAGAGTCCAAAGTGCTAAAAAGTAGCAAACTTTAACAGACTATTTCTCAGAAACTATGATGCTTACAAAATCTTCGTCTGAGGATACAGGATTGTGTTGAGACCATCTACAATAACCTCTCTCGGTTTTTTCTATCTCGAAGGCATTTTCCCGTGGTGATGAGTTTTCAGTTGAGGGAAAAGTTGCCAAATGCAAGCAGTGTAAAGTTGCAAAGTGGTGCAACTTTCATTCTCGAACTCGTACAACCTAACGGACTATTTCAAAACATTTGGATGGGTACGTTATGCTAGGTATGGTTCTCTCTTGCACCCCAATACGTCGAATCGCTCTGAGCTGCATCGGAGCGATGTTTTCCCTTAAGAATCCAAAGTGCTAAAAGATAGCAAACTTTGACGGACTATTTCTGGGAAACTGTGATGCTTACAAACTCTTCGTCTGAGGATACGAGATTGTGTTGAGACCATCTATAATAACCTCTCTCGGTTTTTTCTATCTCAAAGGCATTTTCCTGTGGTGATGAGTTTTCAGTTGAGTGAAAAGTTGCCAAATGCAAGCACTGTAAAGTTGCAAAGTGGTGCAACTTTCATTCTCGAACTCGTACAACCCAACAGACTATTCCAACACATCAAGATGGGTACATTTACGTTAGGTATGGTTCTCTTTTGCACCCAAATACGTCGAATCACTCTGAGCTACATCAGAGCGGCGTTTTCCTTTAAGAGTCCAAAGTGCTAAAAGACAACAAACTTTAACGGACTATTTCTCGAAAACCATGATGCTTACAAACTCTTCGTTTGAGGATATGGGATCATGTTGAGACCATCTACAATAAAATCTCTTGGTTTTTGCTATCTCGAAGGTGTTTTCCCATGGTGATGAGTTTTCAGTTGAGGAAAAAGTTGCCAAATGTAAGTAGTGTAAAGTTGCCAAATGCAAGCAGTGTAAAGTTGCAAAGTGGTGCAACTTTCATTCTCGAACTCGTACGACCCAACGGACTGTTCCAAAACATCTAGATGGGTACGTTTACACTAGGTATGGTTCTCTTTTGCACCCAAATGCGTCGAATCGCTCCGAGCTGCATCAAAGCGACGTTTTCCCTTATGAGTCGAAAGTGCTAAAAGATAGCAAACTTTGACAGAGTATTTCTCAGAAACCGTGATGCTTACAGACTCTTTGTCTAAGGATACGGGATTGTGTTGAGACCATCTACAATAACCTCTCTTGGTTTTTGCTATCTCAAAGGCGTTTTCCTGTGGTGATGAGTTTTCAGTTGAGGAAAAAGTTGCTAAATGCAAGTAGTGTAAAGTTGCAAAGTGGTGCAACTTTCATTCTCGAACTCGTACGACCCAACAGACTGTTCCAACACATCTAGATGGGTATGTTTATGCTAGGTATGGTTCTCTTTTCCACCTAAATATGTTGAATCGGTTCGAGCTGCATTGGAGCAACGTTTTCTCTTAAGAGTCTAAACTGCTAAAAGGCAGTAAAATTTGATGGACTATTTCTCAGAAATCATGATGCTTACAGACTCTTCATCTGAGGATACAGGATCGTGTGGAGACCATCTACAATAGCCTCTCTCGATTTTTGCTATCTCGAAGGCATTTTCCCATGGTGATGAGTTTTCAGTTGAGGGAAAAGTTGCCAAATGCAAGCAGTGTAAAGTTGCAAAGTGGTGCAACTTTCATTCTCGAACTCGTACGACCCAATGGACTATTCCAACATGTCCGGATGGGTATGTTTACACTAGGTATGGTTCTCTTTTGCACCCAAATATGTCGAATCGCTTCGAGCTGCATCAGAGCAGCATTTTCCCTTAAGAGTCCAAAGTGCTAATGTCAATCACATGAAAAATGAAAGTCCTAGCTCTTTCCCAATCAACTTGAATCAATTACATGGAAAATGAAATTCATAATGAACTTTTTACTTTTTTGTTTTTCGAAAAAGTGGCAAGCCACTATAATTTGTTATATATAAATAGGAGATATTACAAAACCTAGTTCAAACGAGCATACCGACAGGAAAGAACCAGGAAGAAAACCTTCGGTTGTAGCTCGATTAAGTACAATGGCAGAAATTTGAACCGTATTTCAAAAAAAATCACAATATATAGATTATGCCTATACACAGTTATGACCTTTTTACATTGTTTCACATTTCAAAATTCAAATTTTACAAAATTTGCCTATTAGAGGCATTCAAGGCACAGTCTTCCAAAAGAGTAGTATGTTGTCATTTTTGAGTGACAAGCACCTATACAAATCATCAAGGTAGTAGTTAAACTACATACAATAGAAAATATGCTTGGAATAACCAATCAATATTATTGTAATTTGTCACATACCTCTCTGAAAGGATCAGAGTTTCCTATTGTTGCAGCAGGTCCATGAGCAATCGTGCCAGGAATATCATGGAATGACCCTCAGAAAAATTGCCCCTTCCCCCACTTGAGAATATGTCGAATCACCCCCATGTACCGTAGGCTACAGAAACACCTACTCCAGTTTGGCAATAGAATCCTGTTGATCAAGCAACATAGAAACAGTGATAATGCCGGCACCCCCAGATCCAGACATCTATCTACATCCAACCCCCCCCTCTGTATCGACAAGTCATCTCGCCCAAATAACACCAGAACGGTCTCATCTAACTGCTCTCCTCTCAACACCTCCTCGCACACTAATCGTCCCTCTATCGGTAACCTCAGGATCCGCCACACATCCTCTAGTGTCACCGTCATCTCTCTAGTCAGCAAATGAAATGTCTATGTAGTCAAGCTCCACCTCTCTATCAGGGCTGTCAACATTGCCCTTTGAGCCCTCATCTCGGGAAACTGCACCAAGTGTAGTAACCCCGCTCACTCCAAAGCTGCATGATCCGCTCTGTTCATCGCCTCAATCGACGATGCTAATGCCTCTGGCCTCCACTCGTGAGTCCACACTCTGCCAAAATCCTACAAAAATTTCATTCCCCTTATCAAAAATTTTCATCTCTAATCCTCTATCTCTCACGCATTTCACATTTTGTCCCTATCTTTCTTTTCTTTTTCTCAATCTTCTTCCGCTCCTATCGTGAGACGGATCCGCCCTCAGCCTATCGGGACAGATCCGCCCCCTCAAGTGGGGTAGCTCTACCCTCGGCTAGTTGGGGCAGATCCACCCCTTGTAGCGGGGCGGTCACACCCTCGGCCAGTCGGGGTGGATCCGCCCCCTGCAGCGGGGTGGGCACGCCCGCGGCTCACCGGGGCAGTTCCGCCCCCTGCAGCGGGGAAAACTCGCCTGTCACTCGTCGGGGTGAATCTGCCCCTCCAGCGGGGCGGACACGCCCCGGGCAGTGCCCTCGCCGTGTGGTGGACCCGCCCCAGGCAGCGCCCTTGTCACCGGGCGACCGCCTGCATAAGACTCCTCCATCAGAAAGCCAAGACCACCTCCCCGGCGACGCTGACGGGCAGGCATGTCACTGGCCGCTAAGGTAGCGCTGGCCGAGTCAAGGCCTCGCCGCATGGGTACACCACTAGCCGGGCGGCAAGGGCCCACCCCTACAATGGGCGACTACCGTTGTATGGACTCCGTCTCTACAATGGGCGACCAGCCTTATCATGGCGACTCTACTTACAACAGAACCGCTCACCATGGGCTGGATTCACCCCCGAGGGTAGACTCTACCTACCGTGGCTTAACTTGCATTGTATACATTCCACCTCAAACCGGCGATCCGCCCATCGGGAGGGAGTATACGCCCCCCAATGGTGGTCATTTCCCCCGCCCCCCCCCATAATTTAAAAAAAAAAAGAAATTTTCCTATTTCGTTTTCTACCCATTCTTTCTTTTTTTCTCGCCCACAAAACCCATGTTTTACATTTTTGATAAAATATGTACAAATGCATTTAAATTTCAAAATAATGCATGAGGGGTTTTGTTGCTTACTTGGCGGGGCCCATCCTATTGTCCGTAGGACTATCGAACCTCATCTATCTGGTGGATGATCTCGGTGTCATTATCTGTCGACATCTTCCCTCATCGTCTGCTTGCTCTCTCTCTTCTTTTCTCAACTGCTACAGTGCAAATGAGGTGAGGTAATTTTCAAAATTACCTTATATTAACTTTTTAAAAGGTATTTTTTACCTTTTATTTACCTTTTTATTCCTTTGATTAATCTTTTCTCTTCCCGGGGCTGCCATTTGCACCCCGTTTGTCCGATTGACTTCATTCAAAAGGAAAACTTGCCTAATTTTTTGCCCTCTTTCCAACTATATCATCCGTTTCTTCTTATCATGATGTTGCTTGGGACCTTTTTTTTCCCTCGTCACCCTCGCGAGGGGGTATACCCTTCACATTTACCAATTTTCTCGGTCGTAATCAACACCTTCCATGATTGGGGCATCTTCATCCATTCCTCATTAATTGAACATCCTAGATCCTTCTCCCCACGCTAGGGCATCTTCTTTCGGTCACTTCTTCTAGTCATCTACACTTTGTTTTCTTTGAAGCATTGATATTCTAACGATACTTCGAAGGGGGGAAAAATGTAGACATCCAAATTCGATCACTTCCATATGATCAAAATCATCTACTCTATTTATCTAGTTCATTAAATAGTGATTAAATAATTTATTTAATCATTATTTCATTTTCTGCCTAAGGTTCCTAAAGTATGTAATTAAATAAATTAAATACTTTACCTTAGCCCCTTTCCTTCTTTAAATTAAATAAACATGAAAACTTAATTAATTTAGTCATTTAACCTATTTGGATTAAAAACCATGTTTTAATTCCTCTTTTTCTCTCTCCTTGTCACATTCTCCATAACCCTCTTTTAATCCAGATTAAATTAATTAATTTGTGATTAGGATGTGCACCACTTAATCAAGATTAAGTGTCACATCCTCCATAATCTCCCACTTGCCTCTAATCCCTCATTAATTATCTTAATCATGTGTTTGCACAACCTTAATCAAAATCATTAGCCACATTTGGCTTACCTTTTCTGGTCAACCTTCCCACTTACCATTTTTAGCCTGGACTCCCTTCCCCATGTGAATTTTTAATTCACATTTATTTAACCAAGGTTCCTCTCTTCCCCATGTGAATTTTTAATTCACTTTGGTCTTCCCAAGGTCTTCCTCATCCCCCATGCAAATATGACATGTCATTTTACATGTGTCCAAGGTTTCTAGAACCTTGGACTTGTCACATCACCCACATGTGACAAATCTCCAACTTTTTGGAGACCTCCTTTTATCCAATAAACTCTCCATTGAATGTAAATTTTTAATTTACATTTATTTCTCCCACACACTTCCCCTTTTCCCATGGAGATTTTTGAGGAATTCTAAAATTCCTCAAAAGTCTCTTTCATTCTCATTTGGTGACAAGAAGTTCCTTTTTGAGGAAATCTTCTCATCCCCCAAGGTACCTTAAAGGTACTTGTCCTTCATCCACCTCATATACTTCCCTTCCACCTCTTGTCCTTCTCTTCCACCTCATCTCCACATCACACCACCCTAAGACCTCTCACCTTCCACATGTCAAGATGTGAGGGCTTGTGAGTCCTCAACTCACCATAGCCCTTCATCTTGATCTTTGTTGGATCAATCCCAACCATTGAATTCCCTAGAGAATTTAATTTATCTTATAAATACCCCTTCAATTCCTTCATTTTAGAGAATCAAGTCTTTTGCAAATGAACTTTTACAAAATTGTCATTCAAGCTCTCATCCATTTTAGCACTCATATTATCAAATCCATGTTGCATCAATTCATCTTGCATCCATTCAACTTCATTGCCATCCAAGGAGCACAGAAGACTTCAAAATCAAGGGCCAACCAAGGAAGCAACAACATGAAGGTATAACAACAATTAATTTGTTTATCTTACTTCTATGTTGTTCATTTTCTTAGGTTAATCTTATTGAGGTGCCTTATTATCTTGTTACTTCTTTATATTGCACTATTAGTTTTTATTTAACATCTCAGCATTTGGAAGTAGCATTTTGTTAGGATCACATTTCTAGCACACTCGGTGGGACCCACAAAGGGGTCTCTTTCTTTCACGTTTTCTGTTGTTAGCTTGTTTGTAGTTTCAGGTGGGAGAGGGGCGAACTTGCCCTCCCGGATGCTACAGAAAGGTGAACTTGCCCTCTGTTTCAGCCGTTTTCGGCAGAGGGGTGAACCTGCCCTTTGCTGTTTATGACACTTTTCTACAGAGGGGAAAACCTGCCCTTTGTTGTTTCAACTATTTTCTGTGAGGGGCGAACCCGCCCTTTGCTGTTTTTGACTGTTTTCTGCAGAAGAGCGAACCTGCCCTTTGTTGTTTCAGTTGTTTTCTACAGAGGGGCGAACTTGCCCTTTGCTGTTTCTGACTATTTTTTGTAGAGGGGAGAACCTGCCTTTTGCTATTTCAGTTATTTTCTATAGAGGGGCGAACCTGCCCTTTGCTATTTCTGACTATTTTCTGCAGAGGGGCGAACCTGCCCTTTGCTGTTTCAGCTTTTTTCTATAGAGGGGCGAACCTGCCCTTTGCTGTTTTAGATTGTTTTCTGCAAAGGGGCGAACTTGCCCTCCCAGTTCAGCGTTTTTCACTGTAGAGGGGTGAATCTGCCCTTAATAGCACATGTGAGAAGGTAAAAAAAGGGACATTTTAGCTTCGTTTTTGTCTCTTTATTTTGCTATTTTGTGCTCTAACCCTCTAATCCTGTTTGTTGATGAGTGAAGTCAGATTTCTTGCTGGTATCTTGCATATTTTTGCTGCAAAATCATAAAAGGGGAAAAGATAAACAACTAACATTTTCTTGTAGGGCCTTCCTTTTATTCTAATTTTTAAAAGTCTTTCCTTACTGCTTTATCTATTTACTTAGTATAAGTAGGGGAAAGTAATATTTGCTGCTTGCTGTGTCTATTTTATTTATTTTACCCAAAGGGGGCATTAGTTTGTTTTCACCTTCCTCCTTTGCATATTGTGCGGATCCGAAGGAGGTAGTTGGAAATGATTAGTGTCTTCTTCTTAGCGGGACCTACTTGGGGATTTCATCACCCCAAGGGACGATTCCAACCACGCGTACCGGCTGGGTATATAAAAGGCGGAGAGCCAAAGCTATACCCCAATCCAGTTGCATCGTAATTAGCAGAACGTCGAAGCTAGGGTGATACCTAGATAGACATGAAGAGTTGGTCCGAGCCTTTCAGTATCTCGTTGGGGCTCCCGACTTACGCTTGTGATGAACTGGTGTTCACGGTTGTGCCTCACGTACCGAGCGTATATCGAGGACTCCCTAGAAACCTTGTTCATCCTAGAGTAAGACCTTTGCCGGCCATACCTGTTAAACACTAATCATAGGATTGTGCTTGTTCAATGTGTCTTTCTGTGAAGATCCAGTAAATTTTGATAAGTCAAACCGTCATGAAATCATTTTAAGTCCTTGCCAAAATCCCTTATCCAAACCAAGTTACATTTTTCACTACAGAGGGGTGAACTTGCCCCATTATTTCGGACTTTTTACTGTAGAGGGGTGAACTTGCCCCATTGATTCATCCTTTTTTACCACAGAGGGGTGAACTTGCCCCCCTATTTCAGCTGTTCTATTATAGAGGGGCGAAGTTGCCCCACTATCTCAACCAGTTTACTGTAGAGGGGCGAACTTGCCCCACTGTTTCAGCCTTTTCTACAGAAGTGCGAATACACCCCTTGAACAGACAGTTTCATCCATTTGACCCTTTTAAACCTCCATTTGACCACTTGATCATCCTAAACACTCATTTGACCAATCCAAACATCCATTTGACCATTCCAAACCTCCATTTAACCTCTCCAAAAATGTCCATTTACCACATTCGCATTGACCATTCCACCATTTGGGATACCCATCTTATCGTAAGACCTAAAACATCTTCAACAACACATCTTTCCTTTGCATCCATCATTATTCCTCAACACATAATCCCTTAAAACCCTGTGTTAGGAGTTGTCTCCTGAATTGACCAAGGCGTTAAATTGATCGTTATCCTACATAATCAATCCTTGTCTTCAACCTAATCAATCTACTTCTATTTTGTGGTGGATTTGTGTTGTAAGTCAACATCATTGGCCCAAATCAATCCCCTTCCATCTCAAGGTGGATTAGGCATCATAATAATTGATTTAATCTGATCAATCAACATTACAAGTCACCTAGGGTGGTCTCCAAATCAGGTTTTAGGATCCCTTCTATCACCCAATTATCAATCTAAATCATCATTTGATCCAATCCAATCCAATTATCAATCCAAATCATCATTTGATCCAATCACCAATCCAATCATCATCCAATCATCAAGTGATACATCATCACTTGATCCAATCAAATCCAATCACCAAGTTGACACATCATCCAATCATCATCCAATCATCAAGTAATACATCATCACTTGATCCAATCAAACCCAATCCTCAATCCGATAATCAAATCGATACATCATCATTTGATCCAATCCCAATCCAATCATCAAATCGATACATCATCACTTGATCTAATCAAACCCAATCCTCAATCCAATAATCAAATCGATACATCATCATTTGATCCAATCAAATCAATCCTCATCCAAATCCTCAATCGATACACCATCAATTGATCCATCATCCAATCTAAGTCAATCAATCCAAATCATCACCTAGATCATCCTCTAGAGATTACATCTTGAAATCACCTAGTTGTTTTACATGTTCATGCCCATTCAAACCTGTTCACAAATGAAAAAGAAAATGGCAGACCAACAAAATCAAGGCTCCCAACCCAATGTCCCTCAAGATCCTAATAACATTCCACATGATCCTCATAATGGTGTCTCATCTCAATCAAACACTGACATCCATAACATCACGCCCCCTAGTGATGAAAACATGGTTAATCAACCTGAAGTCACCGTTGACAAATATCTCAGTAATCCTGCCAATTTCCAAATGATGGATTGTCTCCTAAATGAACGTGGGGATAATATCCTTTCCACCTTACTCATGAAGGGAGTCAAACCACCATTCGGTTTCAATACATCACAATATGCCCTTCCCCCATTTGTTGACCCACAAACCTCAAAAAATGTTCCAGAAAATTCCTACATTCCTGAAGGTGCCCCCACTGAAAATTGGTACCACCCCAAACTTGGAAATTTTGTCATTCATCAAGTCCAAGAATATCCTCATCTTCCAACCACAACATCTACTATTCCACCATCCGATCCTAATGACCCTCATACCTATGGCATGCCACCATACATCCCATCTGCTCCACCACTTTCTCCCCCATATTCTAATATTGGGGGCACACCTCCACTTACTAATGTGCTACCTCCTCAATTCCAACAACCTCCAAATAATCCACACCAATCCACCACACTACCAGCACCACCACAACATGTTGCTACTGTTATAGCTTCATCTCAACACTTGCATCCACAACACCCTTCCGTTATCACACAACCATCACATCAAGTGGTGCAACATACATCTCAACAACAACAACACATCTCACCTAACCCATCTCAACAACAATAGTACATCCCATCTCACCCGCCTTAACAACAACAAATCTTATCTCATCCACCTCATCAACAACAACAACAACCTCCACAACAACATGTGCACACCCCTACGCAAATACACCATAACCCACTTACCAAATACCTCTATCATCCCACTAGCACATACACTATTCCATCCCATACAAACCCTCATCAGAATGTGCAAAACCCAACACATACCCAATCGCCACCTTATGCCAATCTTTCACAACCTCAACACAATCCCCACCAACAAACATCAAGTCCATACCCATATTCCACACAACAAACCACCATTGCACCACAATACCAATCCTACCCACCCTCCTTGCAATGACAACAAACTCACCAACAAGCGGCACCTTACACTTCTTATTACCAACAATCATCATCGCATCCACAAAGAGGCCCTACCTCTATGCATTACCAAAATGCTATGTAGCAACATAACCCCTCTCTCATTTCCTACTATCAACAAGTGGCTCCCACTCAATACAATAAATCATCCAATTATCAAACCACCTATAGTCAACCAATGCACTCATATCCGACCCAACCCATCTATGATCCAACGATGGTAGGGCCATCCTCATCATACCCACAATATTATCCATACACTCAATCCACTTTGACTCCCATGACACCCATCAATAAAGACTTGGAAGAAGTAAAAGCCGCATTAAAGGACTTACAAGTTGGAATGGGAAAACAATCCTTCAAGTTTGAGGACATATGCCCTTATCCGTTTGATCCCTCCATTTCCTTGATTCCTTTTCCTAAACATATCGAGATACCCAAATTTGACAAATACAAAGGAACCAAGGATCCTAAAGCTTACCTTCAAGAGTTTTATGCTCATTTCCAAGAGGTCATGCACAATGATAATTACTTTATCCGACTTTTTCCTAAAATTCTACAAGGGGTCGCCCTCAACTGGTTTATGGGTCTTGAAAAGGGATCTATCAAAACCTTCACACAATTGTCTGAACAGTTTGTCTCTCATTTCTCTTTTAACCTAGAGAAAGATATCAACACACTTGATCTCCTCAAAGAAAAACAATGTGACAGAGAGACCTTTGCAAGCTACTTGCAAAGATGGCATGCCTTGGCTAGTAGGATGAAGTCCCCACCAATAGAAAAGGACATGGTCATGCTGTTTATCGAAAACTCCCACCTAGATATGTCGCACAATTTCCAACTCCACTGTATCACTACCTTTGTGGGACTTGTGGAGAAAGGCCCCATCTTAGAACGAGCCCTTGTCACAAGAGGACAAGTCAAACATTTCAATTCTAATAGAGAAAAATCCTTTGGGGATAAACCTCGCTATTGGAATAGAAATAAGAATTCTGTCAATGAGGGTGTCACTGACACCAAACATGTTCAAGTGGCCATGACTACGCAAAAATACCCTCCCCCACAATAACCATTAGTTCAGACCGCCATATCCGTCCCTCAAGGGGCACCACAACAACAACCCAATCAAAACAACCAAGGGGGCAACAAACAATAGTTCACTCAGTTGGGAGAACCCCTTAGCATGGTGTTTAATAAGCTTCTTCAAGCTAACTACCCCATCACATATCCTATTACCAAACCTCTCGATATGTCTAAACCCAAGCCTACTTGGTTTAAAGACAATGAATACTGTGAATTTCACAAAATTAAGGGACATACCCTGGACAAATGTCAAGGCTTAAAAACCTACATCTAAGGTCTCATCGATCGAGGTGAAATCCATGTGGATGCTAACATAGCATCCTCGTCCAATGCTCAACTAAAAATATACCAAAATGCCTTTCCTAATCATAACTAGGGTCCTAGTACATCCAACTCAAATCCTGGACCTAGCAATAATAACCAGTCGGGAAACAATACCAATAACATCAGCTACAAAAATGCACCATACAATTATCAAGTTGTGGTATCATACGTACAACAAGTGGAACCACATGTATCCATGATACACGTCAAAGGAAAGGATTCACAATGTGCTATTGCTACTCGACGGACTTGCATCACAGTCCCTGCTGGATCTCCATCCACCCAACGACCATCCACCAATTCCCAATATAACATCCTAGACCACCTAGGTAAAACTACAGCCCAAATATCCATTTTGGATCTGCTTGTCGTCTCCCATACATCAAGATATCTTAACTAAGGCTTTACAAAGCACACAAGTGCCTGATATTATTGACCCTACCCAATTTCAAGCATTGGTAGGCAATCTTTCATCAACCTATCAGCTAGCCTTTAGCCAAAAGGACATGCCACATCTTGATTCAAGCCACAACCGCCCCCTCCATCTTGAGGTCGGTGTCAATTGTCAAAAAGTAAAAAGGGTACTGGTAGATAATGGTTCGGCCCTAAATATTTGTACGTTAAAATTCATACAATAGGTTGGATACACCCAAGCTAATCTAAGAAGTCAAATCATCACCATCAAGGCATATGATAATGCAGAGCGGGATTCTAAGGGTATCATTTGCCTCCCTATTTAGGTGGGCCCCATTGTACAATACACTATGTGTCATGTTCTGGACCTTGAACTCCCCTACAATATCCTTCTTGGCCGTCCATGGATTCATTCTATGCAAGCCATACCATCCACCTATCACCAATGCCTGAAGTTGCCATTTCAAGGAATGGAAGTCACCATACAGGCTGACCCCCAACCTTTTGAGTATTGTCATGCCGTGGAAGCTTCTTTTCTGCATTTGCATTACTATCTAGGAATCGAAATGGGGGCAACCCCAACATCTGATCCTGACCCATCCACCAATACACTAAACACTTCATCCCCAACATCATCGACACCTACTTCCACTGTCACCAAGGTCCAAATCATAGACAAGGGATGTGGCACATATGAAATGCATACCAAACTCAATGTGGCAACCATGCCACCTTCGCCCTGCACATATGGACAACCAATCCTGCCAGTGCCAAAAGTGGAAAAGACACTTACCCTCACTTCCAAGAACATGGGGTCAACAACATTCAATGATTTGGGATCCCTCCGGGATCAAATGGACGAAGATATCAGTCAATGGGTTTACTGAGAAGAACCTGAACCACCATGTCCCCTTATGGAATACTTTCAAGAGGCTTATCCACGTGCATCCAAGTTTGTTGAAAAATTTCATTACCAAGGCAGAGGCCTTGGTACAGAAGAACAAGGAAAACGGCTACCCATTGAAGCACTTACCATCCGACCAAGAAATTTGGGATTGGGTTATGATACTAAATAGAAGGGTCCTACAACATCTGCTAACACTTCTAATAATGTTAGTGTTGACAACGGTTTCCTTGAAGACATACCAGAGGAAGAGTCCATCATACACGCGTACGATGATCTGGATCACATTGACCTCCTTGCCATGTTCAAATGCTTATCTGTTTGTACCATAACTTTATCCCTTAAACATCCCAAGCTTATCGACTATGACCTACAAGGTAGCACACCTATCAGTACATTTCCCTTAGAGGATACATACGTACATCTAATGGGATGGGGGGAAGATGAACACCCTAATCACAAAAATAAGAAGAAACAAAATCAAAATAGGTCAACTAGTGAAAACCTCACCGAGGCACTTTTTGACTTGGAAAAAGTAAAAATAAAGGATGTCTCTAATAGTGAAAACCTTAATATGGCACTGGAAGATGGGGATGTTCATCTTCCCCTTGTAGGAACACAACTATCTGAGCAATCTTCAATTCTCATTGAAGAAACACAAGAGGTGAACTTGGGAATAGAAGAAACTCCAAGGGTAACCTATGTGGCCAAACCTTTATCTGAAGCAGAATATAGCACCATTGTCCACATTCTTCAAGAAGGGGTCATCAACTTTGCATGGGCTTACTCTGATATGCCTGGCCTGGATACAAATCTTGTTGTCCACCATTTGGATGTCCGTCTAGAGGCTAAACCTATCAAACAGAAGCTCTGAAAGATGCACCCACAAGTGGCATTATTAGTTAAGAAAGAACTAGAAAAGTTACTAGATGCTGGTTTCATCAAACCCATTGATTACTCTGATTGGATCTCTAATATAGTACCTGTTTCTAAACCCAATGGAGACATCAGAATCTGTACAGATTTTCAAGATCTTAACAAAGCCTGCCCAAAGGATGACTTTCCCTTGCCTAACATTGACATGTTAGTCAACATCACTGCAGGACACGAGATGCTATCCCTCATGGATGGCTTCTCTGGTTACAATCAGATCCGGATTGCCCCCGACAATCAACATAAAACTGCTTTTACAACACCTTGGAGTACTTTTTGTTACAATGTCATGCCCTTTGGTCTCAAAAATGTAGGGGCAACATATCAACGGGCAATGTCGGTTATATTCCATGACCTTATCCATATCATCATGGAAGATTATGTTGATGACCTACTCGCAAAATCTGGAACTAGAGAAGAGCACCCTGCCATTCTTAAACGGATCTTTGAGTGCTTAGAACAGTACAAGCTTCGATTGAATCCAAAAAGGTGTGTGTTCGGTGTCACATCAGGGAAACTTTTGGGCTTCATAGTATCTCAAAGAGGCATCCAGGTTGACCCAGTTAAGGTGAAAGCTATCATGGATATGCCTCCACCAAGAAACCTAAAACAATTAAGGAGCCTCCAAGGGAAACTACAATCCATCCGCCAGTTTATAGCCCAACTCGCGGATAAATGTCAGTCATTCACCTACCTTCTCAAGAAAGATATCAGCTTCAAGTGGAATCAATAGTGTCAGTTGGGTTTTGACATGATCAAAGGATACTTGGCCCACCCGCCGATTTTGATGCCACCTATCCCTAGCAAACCACTCCTATTGTACATATTTGCCACGTCAGTTGCATTAGGGGCATTATTAGCACAACATGATAAGTCTTCAAAGGAACGGGCGATCTATTACATTAGCCACACACTGGTCAGTTATGAGCTCAATTATTCACCAATGGAAAAGGCCTGTCTAGTTGTGGTCTTCAACACACAAAAGCTACGCCACTATATGCTTAGCCATCCTATAAAATTAATATCCAAAATCGACCCCCTCAAATACTTGTTGTCCAAGACAGCCCTAACTGGTCGAATGGCTAAATGGATCATGCTCCTCAGTGAGTTTGATATAGAATATGTGGATAGAAAGGCCATAAAAGGACAAATAATAGCAGATTAGTTGGCAGATGCCTCGTTAGTGGATGCCTATCCCATATAAACTGAATTTTTAGATGGAGTATTTGCCATCTCAGAAGCCACCACTTGGACACTGTACTTTGATGGATCACACACTCATAATGGATCGGGGGCAGGAGTCTTGCTTATCACCCCCCAAGGTGACTACATATCAAAATCATTCAGACTGGCATTTCCCTACACCAACAACATCTCTAAATATGAAGCCCTTCTCGCAGGCCTCAGAATTGCAGTCCAATGGCACATCACTCATCTACATATTTTTGGTGACTCCGAATTAGTCATAAAATAGGTCAACGATGAGTTTCTAACAAAAGATGAAAATTTGTTGCCTTATAAATGAATGGTGGATGACTTCAAGAAATATTTCACTACCATCCAATTTGAGCAGATCTTGAGACTCCAGAATAAGGTGGCAGATGCTATGGATACCATTGGTTCTCTCCTTGACATGCTAAAGGATTGCACAAACTGTCAGTTCTTGGTCGAGCAAATCCTAATCCCAACATATGCTATCCCTGAGAGTGACATGGTGTGTGCTATTGTAGGTCCTGAATCCCCTTGGTACCATGAAATTTACACCTACATTCATGACAACACCCTCCCACCTGATCTCATGAGAAACCAACATAAATCATTTATCCAACGCACAACCCGCTACACCATTATCGGTGATACACTTTATCAACGTGGGTATGATGGAACTCTCCTTCGTTGTTTAGATGAAACTGAAGCCCACACAACATTAATAGAGGTACATAGCGGTATTTGTGGGGCCCATTCTAATGGTATGGCCCTAGCCAAATGGATTCTCAGAGCAGGATATTATTGGCCCACAATGGAACAAGATGCTTGTGAGTATGTCAAAAAGTGTCTTCCGTGTCAACAACATGCAGATTTGATTCACGCTCCAGCACAAGAGCTCCAACCCATCACGACACCTTGGCCATTTTCACAATGGGGTTTTGACTTGATTGGCAAGATCTACCCTCCATCCTCTGATGGACACACCTTTATCATCACAGCCACTGAATACTTCACCATGTGGGTGGAAGCCATACCACTCACTCAAATCACTGGTGTTCAGATCTCTAAGTTCATCCTCTACCATATCCTCTGTAGGTATGGTATCCCATCCTCCATCATCATCGACAATGGAAAGCCATTCAAAATAAGTGCATGAAGCTCCTTTGTGACACATATCATATCCAACATCATTGGTCCACCCCCTATTACCGCCAAGGTAATGGACAAGCAAAAGCAACAAATAAAACATTGATCAAAATCATTAAGAAGATGGTCAATAGCACTGGCTATGATTAGCACCTCCATATCCATCCTGCTCTTTGGGCCTACCATACATCCATCTGCACTCCTACCAGAGCTACTCCATATTCTCTTGTCTATGGCACCGAAGCCATCTTGCCAATCGAAGTTGAAATCCCTTCACTCCGCATCTCCCTCAAGAACCTCATCACTGATGAAGACACCTGAGTAGCACGCTTGGCACAATTGGAGTTGCTGGATGAAAAATAGGTCAAGGCTTATAACCACCTCCAAGCCTATCATCACCGACTCAAAAGGAGCTACAATAAGAAAGTCCGCCCTTACCAATTCAATGTTGGTGATTTAGTCCTAAAAGAGAATTAGCGAAATCAACAAGATCGAGAGAAAAAGGGTAAGTCTGAAGCAAACTGGTTGGGCCCTTATGTCATCACCACAAAGTATGGTTTTGGTGCCTATAGGCTCTCCACCCCTGAAGGTGAGCCCTTGGAAGAACCCATCAACATCATGCACCTGAAGAAGTTCTACACTTAGATCAGCTGGGGTATCCTCCCTGGTAAAAGTCAAAAATACAAAAAAATTCAAAAAATCAAAAAAATCCAAAAATAGTAAAGAGAAATAATTCATCCTATGGTGAAAACCACCCCTGCGTGGTGCCTTGGATACATATGATTGGTGAAAACCTGGTAATAGACGCCTCTCGTATAGGGCTTAATCATTATCTACCTAGCGTCCTGGTTACTTTATAGATTATCCACCGATTCCTCAATCCCCATATCCTCCCATCCACTTACATCACCTCGTCGCTTAGTATATTTTGGTTGAGCATTAGATGACTGTCATCCGCTATCCAACACCTTGAGCTTATTATCCTATTCTGAGCTTGTGTCATCTCTTCTTGTCTGTCTCCATCTTGGTCTCATCGTGTCTCCTTCTGAACTACGTTGCCCCTGCGCTTGCATGTAGGCAAGGCTGATCATTTGATCCACCTTTGGGGCTTCTCGTTGTCTTCTTTTGTGGTCAACTCATTTGATCATTGTCCGCCATCAACTATTGTCATCATCTCTTCTGAACTATGTTGCCCCTACGCTTGCACATAGGCAAGGCTGATCATTTGATCTGCCCTCGGGGCTTCTCATTGTCCTCTTTTGTGGTCAGCTCGTTTGATCATTGTCTGCCATCATCTATCGTCATCAGTCCACTTTTCGCTCTTTTATCATGGTCCTTTCTTGAACTACGAGGGCTCTGCGCTTTCACGTAGGCGAGGTTGATCTTTGATCAACCCTCGAGCCCCTAGGTCTTTAGGTTGTGTCTTGTCCTCTTGTTGTCAGGTATGTCCCTATCTTCGCTAATTCTTCACAAACAAGGTCTTCTCATATCAAAAAATTTGCTCAATGGCAATTATCTTGCATCATCTATGTCACTTTAGCTTAGTATCCATCATTGGTCTTAACAGGATGCATCCTTCCTAATAGACCACATCAACCCCATCCATCCCTAGGATCTTATGGCAAAGGATGCTTGTAATTGATTATGATCTTTCGATACTTTTGAATTTTGTTTATCATTTGAGCTCCCTATAATCACTAGTCAAGATTGCCATGATCCTTCATATTATGGTGTGTTTTGCCTAGGTAACATAGGGACATCTCTTGACTATTTTATTGTTTCTATTTGCTGGGATACTCCACATAGTACCCACCAAGATTCCTCTCAGATCCTGTGTTATGTGGGGGCATCCCTTTGTGCTTGTGGTTATTCCAATACCTAGCTCGACCAAAGTCATCGCAACTTTGGGGTATTGGGATAGCCTTCTTGTTTGTCATGTTTGTTTTATGTATTAGACATTAATCCGTCTTGGTCTACATACCCTAACGCTGGATGTCTTAAGCTATAGCAAAAATTAGTACTCTAAAGGATGGAAAATTGCATTCATGTTGCATTTCATCTCATTACATTTCATCTCATGCTGCATATTCCCTCTTCATCCTATCCTGCCCCTACATCTATGACTCGTGGTTTTGGTTGTGCCAACTCTCATTCACTCTTACTAACTTTTCTTCTCAGGATCCTTACGGTCTTTGACAGGTACTGCAACCCCCACATCCTACACATATCATCTACCCATTGATAATTTATCCATTAACATTCATTTACATTAAACATTCGTTCATTTATCCATTTGCATTCACATCAATCCATTAAGTTCATTTACGTTAAACATTCATTCATTTATCCATTTGCATTCACATCAATCCATTAGGTTCGTTCATTCATTTACATTAAACATTCGTTCATTTATCCATTTGCATTCACATCAATCCATTAGATTCATTTATCCATTTACATCCATTCATTTATCCATTAAACATCCATTTACATTAAA
Organism: Sequoiadendron giganteum; assembly: GCA_007115665.2. NCBI lineage: Eukaryota > Viridiplantae > Streptophyta > Pinopsida > Cupressales > Cupressaceae > Sequoiadendron > Sequoiadendron giganteum. The sequence continues at coordinate 43,444,635 of CM021110.1, forward strand.
CATCCATTCATTTATCCATTTGCATCCACATCAATTCATTAGGTTCATTTCCATCCATTCATTTATCCATTTGCATCCACATCAATTCATTAGGTTCATTTCCATCCATTCATTTATCCATTTATATCCATTCATTTTTATTAAGTTCACCTATCCATATTGCATCATTAATACAATTGCATTACTATTCATAAATCATTAACATAATCACACATGCATAAGTAAAACATCCACATCAACACAAAAACATCATATACATATGCATAACATACATCCACTATCATAGAAACATCACATGAAACACCATATGCATACCATCCATCGCCAAAATGTGGCATAAAATCAATGGAGACCATCACATGTTATCATCAAAATAATACAATGTCCATATCCAAAATATAGTCACCACATAATCACCTACATATCATGCTCAAAATAAGGTGCATCACCACCATCTGGTACTTGTCAAAAACACTTGTATCTTGTCACCTGTCATCTACCTGTCCTGAGCTGCCCACATATGACCTCTGAGGAGACTCAAGTACTGGTCCCCTAAGACTCACGCCTTGGGGTCCCAAACTGAGAAGGAATTGGCTGAAAGTCACTGTATCCTCTGGTTTGTGTCCCTAAAGACTGGGACAGTGCCGACATCTGGGGTGTCTGCCTAACATACTACACTATACACTGCGTCAGATCTGGCACTACCTACTCGTACGCACACATCCAGTACGTTGCCTCCTACATGTAATTGTCTCTCTGCCCAGCCTGGTACCGAGCGGCATTCCACTCATGCCTATACCTATCCCTCTCTCTGATCATGGCCCTTTGCTCCTGCTCCCATGCCTCCTCTGCCACTGTCAATAAATGTATTTTCTCTGTAGATCTCTCGCTCTCTGCCTGCATCATCTCTAGCAGAGTCCGATCACTTGGCCCTCAACGTGCCCGCATCTGTGCTATATCCCCCTCAGCGTTCTCTGCCCAACCCACTACTGCATCTCTCTAGAACT